>PVJL010000328.1:0-181378 GCA_004026885.1 Lyroderma lyra | reverse complement strand
AATCCAATGAAACAGTAAAATAAGGCAAAATACACCCCAGCACACAGCAAGAGCAGACATGTGAAACCTTGGGCATGTCATATCTCAGCAAATAAACAGCACCCCACAATCGGAGTACCCTCAGCATAAGGAGCATCAGCTCTTCTCCAAGGGTCAAATGCCAGAGCCCCAGCTTTCAGCTGTCTAAGAAGGGGTTGCAGGGGAGGGGGTGGGGAAGGGGAGGGGCAGAGAAAAGAGAGAAAGAAACAGAGATGTGGCCTTTGCATCCCTAAAGGGAAAGGAAGTTTTCAAAAATGCTTCTCCCCACCAAAGGACAGGAAAATCAAACGCTTTATCGCTTTATCGGAGTAAAGACAGATAGAGTTCTGAATTCACAGGCTTACAAAAGCCCTAACGGCTCTTTTCTTAGGCAACATACTTGATATGTATATACGAGGGCTGTCCAGAAAAACTCCAGCCATAAAAGCCTCTATTTTTCACAGTACGTGGCTGGATACTTTCTGACAGCCCTCGTATACACATCTATACAGATGAATGACATGGCTCAGTTTACCAAACACATCAGGAAAATCCCTAGAAGTTCCCAAAGACAATTTAGACATGTTCAAGTGACTTTTTAAGATGCAAAATGATCAGCCATTAGAAATATCCAGAGACATCTTTTTTTTTTTTTTTTTAACTGGTTAGAAACAGATTTTACTCAGACTTGAAAGTCCTCCCCATGACTCCGGGCTATATACCTATTAGCTAAAAACAACAATGCTACAAAACCTGCTTTTGGATTAACAGCCCTGTCACTTATCCTTTAAATGTTTATCTCCTGTGGTCACAATTTTATTGTAGTTAAACAGCAACTAGTGTGTGACCAAACGCATTCAAATGTTGTGAGTACACAAAGAGCGCACTGTTCTCCTTTCCAGCCGAATGGACTTTCACTCGTGTGAACAAAAGACAAGATCCTGCCATTCTTCAAACAAAAAGGCAAGAACCGGCAAGGAAAAACACGGCCCAGAAAAACCTCTCTCGGTTCCCTTTACAAATGCTAATGAGAACAAGAGAACCAAATAACTGCTTTCCTCTTCTAAAAGTTTTGTAAAATCATGAAAAATAAGCACCTCTTTTAAAAGGGTGGTGTTCACAGTGCTAATGCCCACCCTGCTGCAGTTCATGCTGTACGTGCTACCTAGTGTAGATAACGTTAGAGGGAGGCTGGCCAACGTGCAAACATTACGGCCAACGAGTCCGGCGAAACGTGAACAGCGGTTATCATGCAAGGGAGCCAAAGGCACTGAATAGATGGGACGTTTGAGAGCCGAAATTTTAACAAGCTCCCCAAGTCCTTGAGCAAGCAGATGAAGCTGAATCCCTAAGAAACTGTTTGCTGCCATCCACCCTGGATGGTGGGGAGGGTGCCCTCCCTCCGCTCTGGCAGAAGGCCACTGAGGGCAGGCCTGGCCTTGACTTTCCGAAGGGGTTACCTTCTGTTCCACCCTCCTGCTTGGCTAGCTCTTCAGTACCCTTCATACTAATATGTCTCTCCTATCTTTAGTTCTTAAGTAAATTAAGGCATTACCTTTTTTGCCAGTTATTTTAACTTGGAGGGAGTTGAAAGAAGGAAGGATGATAAATCTGTTTAAATTCTGACATTAATATTTAGGAAGAGAGAAGGAACTCAATGGGCTTGGGATTTCTCTTCCTCTTCTGCAAAGTGTAGAAACCAAGTATTAGCTAAGATTAGATTTGGCTGCAAGTGACAGAAAATCCACAATGACAGCGGCTTAACCAGGCTGATGGGGGGAGGGGGGGTCTCCTGTTGTCCTCAGACACTCCAGCCGCTGCCAGCTCACGGCTAAGGACTGGCCCTCACCCTCAGGATCCAAATGCAGCGCTTACATTCCAGGGAGCAGGATAAAAAGAAGGTCCTAAGAAGAAAAGGGCAAAGGGCACACAGTGCTTTGCCTTAAGGAAACATTCCAGAAACCACCTGAGGACACCTCTTCTCTGGGACTCAGCCACATGGCCACACCGCCACACCTACCCGCAGGGGAAGCTGGGAAATGCAGTCTGTTGTCTGGTAGCTACTGCCCTGAAAAAATCAGGAAAAGGAGGCAAGAAGGGATTGGGGAGTTAATTTGCAGATCCTACCACAAGGAGATTGCCAATTTTATAAAAGGAGAAACAGTTGATGATTTCCGTTAAAAGAAAAAATCATCTTCAAAATAAGAAATTTGCAAATGCTTCAAACAGATGAGCCACTAAAATATATGGACTTGACAATGGAGCCCTTGAACTACTGCCTATAATCCTGCAGGCACACCTCAGTGATCTGGCTCATTCACTAAGCATTATCATGGTCTAGCTCCCGCGGGAGTGAGTGTCCTGTTTCTGTGACTCCCACAGACCTGGAGGGACTCTCCTCTGGGTGGGGTCAACTGTCCCAGATCCTTAGCCCTGCAGCCCCATCACCTCCCATCATTAAGAAAGAGAGGCCTTTTACATCCAAGGGGCAAATCTCACATAAATGACATTTGGCCGATGCCCAAAGGTGACAGGGATGAGAGCAGGATAAATAAAGAATAATGTAGAAGCCAGTCGGGGCAGCCTTTCATTATAGCCCTTTCAAGAGCTATTAATCTTGGTCATAGTCAGTCAGCTAAAAATAATTACTTCTCCTAAACATGTTGTACACACCAAGTAGCAACAGTAACAGGTCAGCCCTTTTACCTAGGAACGCCGTGGCTTCCGGTGTGCCTACAGCCATCGGAAACGGGTTTGTACAGTTGTCATAGTACAAATTCCTCTTCAGTCCTATCTAACACTGATATCAAAGGGAAGAAGCGCAATCGGCAATACCATCACACCAGCAGTAACTTGCGGAGGTACCCGGAAGAATACTGAAAGACTATGAGCAGTATTTTACAAGATTTGTTATGTCCTTTCATTTATAGTGAAGGTAACTAAAGTTTTAACTACTTAAGCATTATTTTCTTCCCAAAGTATTTCATTGTTGAAGCATTTTAATGGAGTGCTGTCTGTCTTCATTCACCAAGAATTTCCTGACTCACCCTTCAATTCAAGGTACCTTTGAACCTGGGCATCAGTTTAGTTTACGGGAAAAGCTCTGGACCTAGAATTCTAAGTTTCGGGTCCAGCTCTGTAATTGAGCAGCTGCATAAGCTTGAAGAAGCCAACGGGGCTCCAGCTGCACTACAGGCAAGTCTGGCTCAAAGAAGCCATAGGGTTAGTCACCGATTTAACAGTACAAGTGGTACTACTAATAGCAGCATAATGATAATCTAAGCTTGTAAAATTTCAGAACCTACCTGAAAGAGAGATTATAAGAAGATTCACAGCAAGGTTTCTTTAAGTCATGGACACTTCCAAACCCAGTTCACTAACAACACACGTAAGATACAAAAGTTAAACAAAGATATCAATTGCATGGCAGGGGTGTCCAATCTTTTGGCTTCCCTGAGCCATAATGGGAGAAGAATTGTCTTGGGCCACACATAAAATACACTCACACTAATTATTAGCTGATGAGCTTAAAAAAAAAAGTCACAAAAACAATCTCATAATGTTTTAAGAAAGTTTACGAATTTGTGTTGGGCTGCATGTGGCCTGTGGGCCATGGGTTGGACAAGCTTGGCATAAAGCAAGGTGCCCTGTCACGCAAATGGATGAACAGCAGCAGGGGCAGCCTCTGGCTGTGGGTCAGTAGCTAGCAAGCAGCAGGAGCATGAAGAAAGTGGAGTAGCTTTTAAATGAAAACACAGCCGCGACACCTCCCGCAGCTGGAAAGACAGCATGGCAATTCCAGCTTCGATGCAGGGAGAAGGGGCACTGCTGCCACAATCCCACACTTCCCAGCTGTGGAAATGATGAGATTCAGCCCCATTTCAGAGACATCTAAATTACAGTAGTGGGCGCTGTGTCAAATACTGCGAGCAGACACTGCTCACCTCTCAAGGTGGCAGTCTTACCTAGCAAATGTGGGGGAGCAATGGAGGATTTGCAATAATTAGGAAAGACACAAACCACAGTGTCACCAAAAATTAAAAAGCAGGGATCACAGACAAATTACAGGACCTCCTAGGACCAGGAAATATCCCAGCAAGTATTTTGCAAGTGACAGAAGTTAGTGTTAGAAAGCACACGCACAGATGCAGAAGTGGAAAAATCTTTTCACTTATTCCAACAACAGAAATGTGTAAGTTCCTGGGAGAGCAGCTATAAATCCTAACATTTTCACATTTTATTCATCCTTATCGGGCTTGATGAAATAAATGCCCACATTAGAAACTTATCCCTGGATTTTTTTTAAAGCCTTCAATGAAGGAATCTTTAAAAAAAAAAAAAAAAGTCACATCAGACTATGCGAATTTTACTTGCAAAGTCTTTATATGAATACCTTGGAGGAAATGGGTTTACTTTTATTATAACTATAAACTCATTTATCATATCACAGGAGACATTAAAATAATTGAGGGCAATCTAATATTGTTCCTTACAAGCCACTTTCCTGTCCAGCAAATACACTTCCACCACACAGCTGGGTTAGCAGACAGTGTAAATGCCTGTGGAACCACAGAATTGCTCCATCACCAGTGGCTGGGGCTGGGGGGATGAGTCTTAAAACAAATGATTCCACTTGGATTGAAAGGGGTGTATGCACAAACAGATGCAGGATTGGTTGTGAGCTGTAGTATAGAAGTCAACTGAAAACAAATGTCAGGTAATATTTGAACACTCCCTACTCCCTTGAGTTAAAATCCCCCAAAACAAAATGGATTTATATTCAAATCCCCTTCGACCCGGGCGTTCGACCCACAGGCACACATGGATATACGACATTTTGTTCGTCAGCTGATGAACACCTGTGCCGTGGCCACTTTGGGGCCATTAGGAATAATGCCGCTATGGAATAAAGTGTATTACAAAGAAGTCTGACCCTGCCAAAGGGTGTCTCTCTCCTATGACTTGACCTGCACAAACTTTCCCTCCTAAAAAGGTAACTACTACTGCAACTTTCCAGAGATAGTCTATTGTCATGCAGACCTTTCATACAAATAGCAATGGACTAATACTCTGCACCTCGCCTTTCTAATTTAAGTATCTTGAAGATCCATACTGGCACAGAGTACACTCTCTTAACAGTGCTGGCGTAATTCACTGGCTACATCTTCCTTTATTTTTTTAATGCGTCCCCTACTGATGGACATTCGGGTTGGTGCCCCTATGAAGAGTTTGCAACCATCACCTCAATCTAAGTTTAGAACTCTGTCATCAACCCCATCCCCATTAGCAGTCACTCTAAATCCCTACCTCACCCTATTCCCAGCCCCTGATAATAACTTACCTGCTATCTCTACAGACTTGCCTATTACTGTAGAATGTGTCAGTACTTCACTCCTTTTTATTACAATATAAGATCCCACCACATCATGATATGACGTTTTGATCATTCATCAGTTGATGGCCATTTTGGGTTGTTTCTATTTTTTAGCTATTATGAATAATGCCACTACGAGGCATTTGTGTACAAGTTTTCACATGGACATGTTTTCATTTCCTGTGGATATGTATCTAGGAGTGAGCAAATGAGTGAGTGAACCAACAGAAACTTGCCTAAGAATCATAAAAGAAACCAAAAAAGGAAAAAGAAACGTGAGTGTCACCAGGGGAAAGAGAGAAAACGAAACATCAATGCCAAACAGAGTAACAAGAAGGTGCTAACGATATTTTGATGCCGGAGTACAAGTTAATGTCTTTAAAACCTTCCAAAATAGGACCTTTACTTGATAATAAAAATGAATACAAAAATTAAATAAATGTCCATACACGTTAGGTTTAAACAAATCCAGAACTGTCACCAGCCGAGAGATCAGAGGGGAAAAGTGTCCACTGGTCCCGCCCTGTGGCCAGACTTCTTCTCAGTTCTCATCCTCGGAAAGATCTTATCTCCTCCCTTGGTCCGTGTGCAATTCAACAAAGCGAACTTGCTCTGAACTCGGGCCATGTTCCTTGCACTGTGCTAGGCAGAGGGAGACAGACGTTAACGAAAGCCCGAAGTTCCGTTTTAGTGAGGCGGTACTTCCTGATAATCATTAGTAGAGATTTTAAGGGTATAAAAGAAGGGAAAGCAAAAGTGTTTCCACAATGGCCAGGACAGTAAATATCTCAGGCTTTGTGTGCCACATATGACCCCTATTGAATATTCTCCCTTTTTTTCTTTCTCTTTTTTGTTTTTGAAATGTAAAAATCATTCCTAGCTCGAGGGCCTTCTCCTGGTATAAACTACACACACACAGAAAAATTACAGGTTCAGTCTTAGCAGTTACACAGGCTGGATACAATTTAAAGTTCATTAACATGAGTTACAGCAGCCTCAACTCAATTCTGGCTCTTCCTACCAATTATTCACTTATTTCCATAACTTTGTTTATACCAATGTTATTTCTCCCACAATTGCCTTGGTAATAGATTAAATAAACTCTTTTTCTGTCCCTAAATTAGGTCTACCCTTCAATTCCCAAGTGATACTACGTTCTGCAAAGCTAGCTGAAATCCTGTTGAATACCAGGCCCTAGATCTCACACATGTGCGCGCGCGCGTACACACACACACACACACACACACACACACGTGCATGCACACACAATCTCTTCCTATACTAATCCCTCTGTATTAATAAGGATGGTCTAGAATACACTGTGAATAAACTCCCTAATCTAGGGGGCTTTAATACAAAAACGTCTTTTCTTGCTCAAGTTCCCTGTCCAATATGGGTCAATGAGGGGAGTGGGTGGGCTATACTTCACTCAGCCAGTCACAGATCCAGACTAATGGAGACCGCAACATCTGGAACACGAAGCCCCCAAGATCACTGTGGTAGGAAAAGCATGCAGTGGCACACTAGCTATTAAATGTCTTGATCAGGAAATGACACCCAGGACTTCCACTTACATTTCATTGGTCAGAACTAATCATATGATTCCCACCTAACTGCAAGGAAGCTGGGAATTGGAATCTTTCCAGCATGCTCAGAAAAGAGGGCAAAAACTACAAGTTGAACAGAAAACGCTGAAGTAGACACAGGATGCCAGAAATGGCCTCACCACGGCTGGGTGTGCCTCACCAATCTCACATTCTGCACAACTGCGATGGTATGGTATACAGACCACTCAGGCATAGATGGGTCCACACACAGCATCATCAGACTCTCCAGGCTCGTAAACCCAGGTCATCACACCACATTCCTGACTTCGGTGCCGCCCAGATGAACAAGGGCCATGTACTCAGTCATCTCTGAGATTGTGTTACCAGGCTTACTCTGTAAGCAGCTCCAAGAGTAATCACGTTTTAGGCTTACATAAAGGGCTATCGCTCAACACCATCAATACCATCAACAGCATCAACAGCAAATACACACCGAAATGCACCCCTGAGAACATGATGAGAAAGAAGATCATTTTGACAAAAATACCCTGCGCACCTCCCTCCAGGACCTCCGGCCTCTCCTATACACCCTACACTCCCTTTACGGACGTACCACATAAAATCTATCTTACCTCTGTACACCCACAATGCCATGCTCAGTACTTGGTACCTACTAAGGTGCTCAACAAGCACTTTTTTATTTCAATGAAATAATGAAGGAAGTGACTCAATGAAATTACAAGGAGCTGAATCTGTCAGAGCATTGCCTCTCTCATAGCAACATCCGAGGGTTAAAAAGCTGGGACCGAAAGAGCAGCATGTCCCCCCAGAATAATCACAGAGGTATGTGGAGTGGGCAGCCAAGCTGGACTTGGGACAATGCCCTAAGGACACTGACAAATAGCCCAATAATAACCCATCTGAGCCTCAGAAGTCACTCCTTAGAGCAGCTCTATAAAAGCCAAAGGGAATTATTCATTAGCGAGTATGAATAACTGGGTACCACCAGCAGGTTGTGTTTGGCTTTGCTGCATTATTCATTAGCATTTGTGAGAAATGTACAGTCCAAAGGGTGTTAAACCAATCCACATTGTTCATCAATGCTTGTTTTGCTTTAAAAAGATTAGGGAGGGAAAAATCACCTCCCAACTACTGTTTATATATTTAAGACCAGTTAGAAATCTGGCTAAACAAGAAGGTGAAGAGTAAAAAGCCAAGTAAAAAAGGGGTATCAGTGATCTTCCTTAATATTCATTATTACCATGACAGGCAGTAGACCGAACCAATGTTTGTTTACCTGTCCACGTCTTGCCTTTTCAGATGCTGCATGGTCAAAGACAGCAGGAGCTCTACAATGAGATTCACAGTGGAGTGGAAGAAAAACCCCTCTGAGTCCTGTCACAGAGCAGATGCAGATTTAATTACTGCACGTTAAGCTCTCCGTCTTGTCTAGGTGTCCTTGGAAAGCAACTGTAAACAAGAAGCACTCGGCAGTCAGGTGTCAGGGGCTCATTTGATCTGCTACGAAACGTGTCACACATCCCTGGCAGGAAGTGAGCTGGGACCCGGAACAAAGAGAGAGAACTGACAGTGGCGGAGGCAGACCTCGGGGGTGTGCCTATTCGCTGGGGACTGCTCCCACTGCCGGCTCCGCGGCCCGGAGGAAGAGCTCCCCGCCCGACACGGGCCTCTCATCTCACATTTGTTATACATTGGCCTGTGCGCCGCAGTCACAGTGCAACTGGGGACTCAACCCGAGCGACGCTAAGCGCCATGAAACCTTTCGACACTAAAGAAAACCTAACCTGGGCTGACTTTTTTTTATGATTATTAACAGAGTTGGAGAAATCTGGAAATTAATGCAGAATCTAAATTCAGGTAAGAGAGAACCTATCAGCCAGCAGTCTCAAAGAACACCCAAGGCTTAGCGGCATTCCCATCTTCTCCGTGTGCCCCTATGTGGGTAAGAAGGGTGCTCTATTCGATGAAGCTCTGGGTCTGAACCGAAGCTGTCCCCTGTCCCGCCGTCTCTGTGATAATGGACGCTGCCTTTGCAGGCAATTCTGCAAAGAGCCTGTAGCCTTCCTGCAGCGGGGCCGCGCCCGGAGCACACAGATAACTGCAGGAAATGGAATCTCTGTGCTCCCGGCTGAACCCCACTTCCAGAAGTGCTCTCTGCGGAAGTCCACATGGGACTGACTGAAGCCAAACTCCCCACCACGCTAAGGGTACAACGATTACCAAATGGAGGAGCAAGGCCTGAAAGCAACCAAGCGCTGCGAAGCTTGGAGCAAATCAGCCCATCTCTCTAAGCTTGCAATTCCTCTTCTCTAAAATCAGGGGCAGAGTGTCAGCAATGTTGGGTCCCTATGAGGATCATGGAGAGAATTACACGTTCGTTACAGCCAGGATTATTAAAGAACAGGGGCATTTGTAGTAACAGTGCTGTCATTTTTACCGAGTAACACGAGAATTCCCAAACTAATAAACTGTATTAAAATCGTTCCTAAACTCTGCAAACATGTGACAATGATCTTATTGCCTCATATACCTAGATAAGCACAGAAGCTCTCCCCCTCCCCAACTTTACTACTTTTATTAATAAGAAAGAGGCCTCAAACACGAAGGTTCCAAAAGATTGCTCTATTACCTAAATGAGCAAGGAGAAACAAAGGTAGAGACTGAAGGACAAATAGGGCAACTGGAGTCGTCAGAGTGCAGGTCCCATTCATTTCTGTTGTCTCATCTTCCTCACATCCATCCTCCAGGGCAGCTAAGAGAAGGGCACCGCACGAAGGACAATGCCAAAGGGAGACACCTAGTGGTCACCGAAGTCTCCACTCAGACCCCAGTTAAACAGCAACGATAACTGAAATAATTTGGTAATCTAAGCATGTGATGATGTGCACTAAAAGCAAGAAAAAGAGAAACTTGAGTAGAAAAGATTTATAATGTGGTCTGTATTCACGGAGCTGCATGTTAACTCCTTTTCCAGACTAACTAAAAGCCACGGCTTCTGGAGCTTCAAAGGGCCCAGCCATGGAAAGAAGGCAGGCTTCTGGACTTGCACTATCTGGGCTCAAATTCTAGCTCTTCCACCTAGTCACGAACAGAGCAATGCTTCCTAACCTTTTCCACATCGTGAGGCATGGAGAAAGTTGTGAAATCTGCAAGGCACGTTGGAACAAACAGAAGAGGTTGCTAGAGCTGGAACTGAAGTGCCCAGAGCAGCTCCATGCCGCCCCAGACCCCACCCGCCTACTCCAAGAGCTAAGGGGACCAATATCTCCACAATCGATTTGACCTGTGCAAGGCACAGCAGTGGGAAGTGCTCCTGGAACAACCTGCTGAGTATTACATGGCCTTAGTGTCCTCCTGTGTAAACTGGGGCAAACGGCATCTGCTTCACAGGTTTATTGTGAGGATCAAGTCAGATAACGTACGGGCATATTAATAAAATGCCTGGACACATGCTAGGTACCCCATAAATGTGTTTTTATTCTTTGCTACTTCTTTTCATATCAATACACAGCGATCCTGTTCTATCAACAAGCTAAATTCCAAAGCTACAAAATATAATTTATAAGTAATAACAATACAGGGAACCACCCAAAAACAAACAAAATAATAACAATAATCATAGCTATTGTTTATGTGAGTGTATATTATAAACCAGACAAGTGCTAGGATGTGACCTTACTGAACCCTTACCACCACCATAGAAGACAGGTGTAGTAGATACCACCTGTTGCCTACTGTTGTCAGTGTCTATTTTGACAATTTCTCTTGTCAACAAAATCCTGATTTTGACATGGGCAACAGTGTACTCATCCAAAGAGCTTGCTTTCCCAGACTCCCTTGCAGCTGGAATGGCCATGTGCACAGTTCTAATTGATGAAATAAAAGTGCAAGTTCACTGTTGTTTAAAAAAAAAACTTTTCTCCCTTCCCCTTCCTGCCTGGACCTCCAATCAATGCCTGAGGGTCTATCCAGCACCTATAAATGACACCTCATGCTGAAAGATGGAAGTAATCTCTGCTTTCTGGTATTCACACCTCCTCCTGAGTGTAGGCTAGGCCCAGTGACACTTCCAGCAAACAGAATATTATAGAAGTCATGGGATATTACTTCCCAGGCTAGGTTACAAAAAGACTGTAACTTCTCTCTCTCTCTCGCTCTCTCTCTACCTTTCTATCTCTCCTTCTCTCTCTACCTCTATCTCTCTCATGCTCTGGGGAAAGCTAACTGCCAAGCTGTAAGCTGCCTCCTATGGAGAAGCCCATGTGACAAGGACTGACTGTCTCCTCCAGCCAACAGCCACCAGGGTGAGCTTGGAGACAGATCCTCTCCACCCAGAGTCAAGTTTTAACAGAACTACGTCCTCAGCCAACATCCTGATTGCATCCTTATGAGACACCCTGAGCCAAAGGCACCCTGCTAAGCTGTATCTGGATTCCTGGCCCACAGAAACTGTAAGGGAATAAATATTTGTTCCGAGTTGTTAAGTTTCGTGGTAATTTGTCACACAGCAATGACAGAGTCCATTTGCCGTCTTTCCATGAAATTATATGCTGAGAATGGCAGAAGAGGAGGTTGGGAAGCTCTCGGCTCCCCTGAGCTCCTTGAATAGCTTTCCCACCACCTAGCTCGTGATGGGGGTGAGAAAAGTAAGCCTTCATTTCATTCAACAATTAAAATCAATTCTAACTGATACCATTATTATCACTACTATTACCAGGTATCATCTAATACAGGGTGTCCAATCTTTGGGCTTGCCTGAGCCACACATAACATACGCTAACACTAACAATAGCTGATGAGCTAAAAGAAATTTTAAAAAGGTTGCAAAAAGCAATCTCATAATGTTTTAAGAATTTGTGTTGGGCCGCATTCAAAGCCGTCCCGGGCCGCAGGTTGGACGTGCCTGATCTACTGAGTTTATATAATACAAACATGAGAATAGTGGTTCTCAGATTTTACTTCAATGGAATAAACAAACAGAAAAAATTCAACAGAAGTTCCTGGTAAACACATTATTCCATAAAAAGGATAGATTACAAAAGCACACAGGATGACCCTATTGTTTAAAAAATATACACACATATACTCACACAAATGCACGGGGGCAGAAGGGGGGAGCCTTAAAGGTTACGGATGAAGGATCAGCAAATTTTTTTTCTATAAAGAACCAGACAGTAAATAATTCAGGATTTGGAGGCCATCCGTTTGTCACAACTACTCAACTCTGCCATTTTATCATGAAAAGAAGCATACACAGTATGTAAATGAGTGGCCAAGGTCATGTGGCAGTAAGGCTGTATTTACGGAAACAAAATTTTAAATTTCACTCTACTGTCATTACCTCAGAAAATATTACTTGTTTTTCATTTTTTTCAACGATTTAAAAATGTAAATAGCATTTTTAGCTCATGGACCACGCAGAAACAGGTGGCAGGCCAGATCTGGTCCATGGCTGTAGTTGACTAACCCCCTGTTACAGGCCAAAATAGTCCATTGATTATGTTTGTCTGGGAAGTGAGATGGAGGGTGACTTTTACTTTCTTCTTTAGACCTTTCAGCATTGTCTGACTATAAAGCATGTGTTTTATAATGAAAATATGCAGCGAAACTCTTCATTTGAGCTGGGCAGGGGAAGGAGGAATAAGTTTCTTGTGAGGTTATAGGACTTTGAAAAGCACTGAAAAAGGAACAGACCTGGTCCCCACCAGATGAGCAATGAGAACTGGCAGCTAAGCCAGGGAGAACGTGTCCAGTGGCCCTAAACCAATTCTCTGATGTGGACAGAGCCCGTGAATCGATCTGAAAACAAGCAAATGAAATGGAGAACTGAAACACACCGGGAGAACCCACTGTGAAATGTGCATGTTTTCTCACACAAAAAGAGAAAACATGGCATACCAAAGAGAAACACAAGAAAAATCTGAAATTGTTGTATGAAGCGCTTTCATTCCACACGGATGTTAGAAATTTCACATTTTCAGATACTATGCTCTTCACTTAGCAGAAACATAACACGGAAATGTAATTTATTATAAAATTCTTATTTGCAATTTTTGTCAAAATATATGTATAATCTTTCAGGATTTTAAAACAGATGTAGCTAATGACATCCAGTCGCTATGTCCAGTTCTTAAAAAAAAAAAAAAAAAAAAGAAGCCTACCCAGGTAACTAACTACACATGTAACATTCAGCTTTGTAGGCACAGTGACATAAAGCCATTCCGGCTGTCACCATTCCTGTAGAAAAACAATAAGACAGGAAAATACAAGTTCTGGTGTTTCTTGTTAACATTTACCGTGTGATCCTAGGGTTAGAGATGACACTGCTAAATATTCATGTCAGAATGCAAGCCAGACACATCTTTCTAATTTTGAAAAGGCTATCTCTAAAGTAAGGACATCAACATAATTATCTTAATTACTTCACAACAAGGGACTTCTGATTTGCCTTCTGGTCCTTATGTCCTTGTCCCCTGTGTACATCTATGACAGTTCTGTGAAGATCAAACTTTGTATCTGTCCCTCTTTTTTTTTTTTTAACAAAAAACGGTATTTTAAATCACATGCAAATATTTTTAAAGACAACGTAGCTATTAGAAGCACTAAGAAATACATATGAACAAAAGTTGTCATCTTGTACACTTTAAAATGGTTAATTTTATATTATGTGAATTATTCCTCAATTATTTGTTTTAATGAAGGCAAAAAGAAATACAATCATACTAATAGAAAAAGAATGTGGAGACGTGGAGAGGAAGGAAGGGGCAGATTTGGGCAGGGCAGGTTTATAGTTAGACAGTTGCTGGAAACGAAAGGACACATGAATGCACCTGTGGCAGCAGGAATACATTTAACTAAGACACAGGATGAAGTAAGACGGGAGTCAAATAACGAGAAAACCACGTTGTTCGCTAAGTAACAGACGGAGTGGCAAGAGGAAGGGATTGGCAAGCCAGGGAGAAGGGAAGGACAGCAGCAGGAAAAACAGTGAGGCGGCTCCTCCAATTTTGCTACGAGGAGGCACTTGGAGATCATCTGAACCAAATCAGAGGTAATAGGAATGGGGGGGGGGTCAGATTTTAGAGCTGCTGACAGACTGGAAGGTAGATGGTGAGAGAAAGGAAGACTGACCCCAAGATTTGCAGAAAGGAATCAGTATGGACTTGGTAAGGGTACAAATTATGAATAGATGGTGGAGTAGTTCAAAGTCGCAAAGCTGGGACCTGGACTTGGTTCGTCCCAGTTTAGCAGGGTATAGAAAAGTGCCATCGACTTTGCTCAGTATAATGCAGACCACACACATTCAGAAGCCAGACAGCCTGGGTTCAAACCTAGCCCTACCAGCTATTAGCGGGACATCTCTGAGCATAGTATTTAACCTCTCTGGTCCCAGTTTCTTCATCTACAAAAGAGAGATAATCATGAGACCTATTTTGGAGGTATAACATGGATATTAAATGGGATAAAGTGCTTAGAAAAATGCTTTGCACACATTAAGTGCCATATCAGCGCTTGCTATTTCTACTATGGCATCTACACAGAGACAAAGTATCTCCATTTTATAGGATAAGAAACTGAGGCTCAGGGAAACCATTTCTTACACAGCTAGTTAGGGGTAGAAACTTTTACTTGTGTGGCTTCACAGGCAATGCTATTCACACTTTGCTACGCTACTGTCTGAGCTACTGATTCAGTTACCCCTCCAAGAAGTACAGAGAATTCTCAAGTTGTCACTGTTACCAAGTGTAGAGCAAGACTCGTCTTCACCTTGATTTCCAAGAGTGCCTGAACAAAAAGAGGGTGGTGCGTTCGTCATTTCCTGGGTGAACAGAGTCCTGCCTCAGGACTTGTGCGTGACCTCCTCCAAGACTTTCCCTGACCCGAGTCCGTGTTAGCTGACTTCCACTCAGTGCATAGCAAACTGCACTATTCCCCATTCTAAGCACTTTGAAATTGTTACCTAATCTTTTTTCCTACTAGTCTATAACCCCTACGAGTTCAGGGACTGTCCCTCCTATTCATTGCCATCTCCTCAGGTTTAAGGGCCCACTGGGAACACTGAAAATACTAATAATGTGCTGAATGAATGATTCAAAGTTCCACTCCTGGTTTTTATATGTACCTGCCTCAAAAGGTTGAATCACATAGTAACAAAGGCCCCATTCTTTGGTGGTTCTGGAGAAAAGACAGAAATCCCATTTCCAGTCATACTCCTAAGTACTGTTTTTTATTGTTTGGTTGTTATTGCTATTGTTGGTTGGTATTGCTACCTTCTTTCCCATCAGGTTCCATTACTATATACAACTCTTCTGTTCTGGCTAAACTACATTACATTTTAAGAGTTAAAATTCTAGAGCAGCGGTTCTCAACCTGTGGGTTGCACCCCTTTGGGGGTCGAACGACCCTTTCACAGGGGTCACCTAAGACCATCAGAAAACACATATCAGATATTTACATGACGATTCATAACAGTAGCAACATTACAGTTATGAAGTAGCAACGAAAATAATTTTATGGGGGTCACAATATGAGGAGCTGTATTACAGGGTCGTGGCATTAGGAAGGTTGAGAACTACCGTTCTAGAGGAAATCCTTATCTAATATTTCTTATAATAACTCAAGAATGTTGCCATGGCAGACAAGAAACTAGCTTAAACCTTTTTCTAAGACACCTAGAAGTGTCACCTATAATTTTATTTTATGTTATCTCCATATGATTCATATTTCAAGATGACTGGTTAAGCCAAACAATTACTGTCTTTAAAAAGGGGGGGGGGGGCTTAAATTACACCAAACATCTCAAAATGATGACTTTTTCCAAGAGTTCTCAGACTACCCTCAAATGCAAGTAAGTAAATACATTTGACTAAGGGGGCGGGGAATCTTCCTGTGTTGAAGAGTGTGTAATTCTCTAATTTTCCACATGGGCATCTCCTCAAGACTATAAACTCTACAGGTAGCCCTACATTTAGTTCACCTTTAGAGAGAAGTCAGCCAAGCCATGTTAGAGATCTTGGCTCTAAATTAGTGTAAGTTAAATAAAAAACAGACTGAAAGAGGAGCTCCCTCTAGGGTTTGAGGTCTTAGGTCTCTGCCAATAGACTGTTAGGGTTGTGATTTAAGTCCCTGCGTGTCCTCAAATCTCTTAAAAAGCCAGACTTTTTTTTCTTACTCATTCATTCCTTCCACTATTCCCCTTCTTCCCCTCAACCCAGCACATTTTATCGGGAGCCAAAAAAATGTCAACCCTTTCCATGGGTAAACAGAAATCTGCTGGCCTTGTTGTTTTCCTTGTGGTGGCTGTGTTTTTAATGCCTGCTGTTATTATGAGAGGTGACAACATAATCTGCCTCAGGCCCCTCTGTCTCCATCCATGCCAGGCAGGTCATTTTCCTTTTATCAGAGAGAAGAGTAGGTCATCGCCTCTTAGTGCATGTTGACACCACCACTAATAAAAGCAAGATAAGAAGTCCCTGCCCTTAAGGTGCCTTCACCTCCACCGGGCCTCAAACAGGAACTTCAGAGTTCTGACACTGGGGCCGGATCTGAACGGTGATGTGGCACCACACTGCACAGCCACACAGATCTCCAGCAGGTAACAGGGTACTCGGAGGAATGCCCAACTCAGGAGGCTGCTGCTCTCTCACTCGGGTTAGCAGGGTGGTCTCTTTGAGAAGGCAGCAATGAACTAGGACACTGATCTCAAATAAACAGCAGAGGCATGAACAAGATAAGATCCATTTTGAATCACCGGTCTGAAAACAGTACCAGTGACTGTCAGAGACTGTAAACCAGTCATCTGAAAGAAATCTTACCCACAGGAAAAAACATAACATACATAGAAAGAAGCCAGGCTATTCCCAGGCCCCCGCCTCCTGCCACAGAGTCCCAGGAATGACAGGACAGGTGGCAAATCAGCGCCCGGGGCCTACACCCTGATCAAGAAGGGCAGAATCTGAGATTCTGTTGTTCTTTCTTTCATCCTGTCTTCTTTCTTTTTCTCCTAATAGCCATTACCGACCTCTCCCCTAGATCACCTCTTACACTGAAAATCCCCATGGCTTAAAGGTAATCCAAGAAATACAAGATACAACAGGATACTTTTTACAGCCTATCTTGACAAAGATTTATACATCTTTTTCAGATGGTAATTTGGCAATATGCATCAAAGGGCCTTTAAAAAACTGTCCTCTATTTTGACCTAATTAGTCTGTTTCTAGGAATTTATTCATAAATAAATAAATAATGCACACAAAGATACCTGAACAAACAACTGGTTCAATGCAGCATTATTTAAGTTAATAAAAATGAAATGAGCTAATTTAAATCAAACCTGCCCAACCTGTAGTCCGCGGGCCACATGCGACCCAAGACGGCTTTGAATGAGGCTCAATATAAATCCATAAACTTTCTTAAAACATTACGAAAATTATGCACGGACCTTTTTTTAGCTCATCAGCTATAGTTAGTGTGAGTGTATTTTGTGTGTGGCCCGAGACAATTCTTCCTCCAGTGCAGTCCAGGGACGCCGAAAGATAGGATATCCCTGGTTTAAATAAATCATTATGCCCTGTGATGGACCTACTGTGATTTGGCACTAAAATGCTTCTGATACAATAAAAATGCAAAAAGCCATGACTCCACACAGTATCACCCAGAAAACGCAAAGATAAATGGATGGCTAAATAAATTACAAAATTTCCTAACTAAATGAAATACTAAATCTTAGTACTATCTTCCTTGACAAATGACACTAACATGTTGGATTACAAAAAGGCAATAGTAAAGTTGATCTGCGGCTAACTTGCTCTCTGACACTGTACCCTGGTATTACCGTAATTACTGGGTAGTTGATATAATATTCCTGTTTCCTCATGTGTTCATGGTCCACCCCCCTTTCCTTTTAATATGATGTTGGTTATTTCGGGTAGGCCTAAGGGAAGAAGTCCCACTAACAATAATAAACTATTTTCATTGTTCAAAAGGCATATATGTATATATATATATATATATATGTATATATATATACATATATATGTGTGTATATACATATATATCTGCCTGTGGCTGGTTGACTCCTAGAGATTTTACACACACACACACACACACACACACACACACATATATATATATATATATATATATATATATATATATATTCTCCACTCTGATTATATTTAAACTCCATGATAAATCTGGCCCTAGAACTTCTGTAGATTATGCCATAACTGGTGACAGTTTACTGAGTGTCTGTTTTGTTCCAGACACTATGCCAGGTACTGAAAAAGAGACAGACCAGTTAAGTAAACGGATAAACAGGAGGTAAAAGCTACAGAAGTGTATGAAACACTGAGCATGGCAGAATCCAAGCACTCTCAGAAGAGGCGGCATTTGAGGAGACTCTTGAAAGATGTGTCATTTTCTCATTTTCGGTGCCAGTGAGATGGAAAGAGAACGGTCTGGGGAGAGACAGGCATGTGTAAAAGCAGAGGCCCCTCTTGGTTACAGCAGGAGTATCACTTGTGAAGTTGTGGGAATGAGAGGATGGGGGCAGAGGAGTCAGCCACAGACAGAAACAACAGGAACCTCAAACAGCAAGCGGGAGTCTGAATTTTAACAGGTAGCCAGTAGCAAACCTCCGAGAAACTTTCAGTGGTGGACGGAGTACGTGCGAGCAGAGAACTTAAAAGGAAGGAGTGGGGATACTTTCTCCCTTGCCCGCTGGGTTCAAGAGGAACAGCGGGGGGTGCTAGGCACTACGGAGCAGCCCAGGGTCCTGATGCCTGGGGCCCGGTAGCCGGGGGGAATAGGGATCCACCTGGAGGGATCCGTCTGGAGTATGGTGTTGTAGCTCCGTGTTCCCCAAAGGCTGGTACTATTAAAAGGAAAAGGGAACCCCGGGTGCAGCCTGAGACTGGTCTGTCTACTCTGGTGGAGGATGGTAGGATTACTTTTCTCTGGGTGCTTAGAAATTATGTATCTTTTAAATAAAGACTCCTTTCCTTTTTCATTACATCTCTGCCTTTGAAATGTGCATATGGGCAGCGGGCAGCAGGACCTGGTTTGCTGTTCGTAACAGAAATGGTGACTCCCCTGGGACTTGTAGCTTACCTGTGGCTAGGCAACCCCAAGAGTGAGACTGTGGGGTTTCCCAGTTTCCGGGAATCTCTCTGCACGTCCACTCAAGGTGCCAGCCACCTAAACACGCCTGGCAGATGGAAAGGAATGATTCTGGGAGAAAGACACTAAGGAGACATGAACTGGGACGGATGAATCCTGGTCAAGTTTCGGGGTGGGCGGGCCTGTTTGGGGCTATTGTTGAGATTGGTTGGCATAAGATGTGCTGGTGAGCACTCATTTGGGATAACGGAGATGTGAAGTTTTGCTTATATGTACCCTGTTTACAGGTCTTCCTATGCTCCTAGCTTTAGTTCTGTATGACTGGGCCAAGAGAAGCTGTTCTGTGTTGGTCCCTGGATGGACTCCACTGGGTAGAATTTTAGGGGACTGGGCTAAGTACCACCTGCATCTAAGGTCTAAGGAGGACTTGGTTTTCTGCTGCACCACAGTGTGGCCTATGTATATTTTTGGACTGTGGAGAAAGGTGGTCTTGAAATGATTCCCTCAACTACTGTACCATCATGCAGTTCAAACTACATTGCTGACAGTTCACAAACAGGAATCAATAGGTGTGTTAACGCCTCTGTACCATGGGTTTTCCCCAGGCACAGGAAATTGTTTGATGGCACAGAGAAGGGACGTGGGCCTCAAAACTCCTCTCTGTTAGGACACAGGAAGAAAGGAAAAATGAGGAAATAAGTCTCATTAATGCAGTGAATCAAGGGACGCAGAATTAGTAGCAGCAAGGCCTCCCCAGTCACCACCCCACTGCTAGATCCTCTAAAGGGAGCCCAGAAAGCCAACGACCCCCCACCCCCGTACGAGGAGAGAAGGGTATCCTTCTCAGAGACCCGGCTCGGCACCTGATTTGGCCACGGAGCTTCCCTATCAGAGCAAGGCAGTCACCCAGCAGGCAGAGCACATCGGGAAGGCTGGCCCTCTGGCTACCATCACGCCTGGGCTTCATTTTCCTCTTCAGACCCACTGTATCGGGTCGATCTGTGTGGGATTGTGGAGCCATGGATGGCGTTGTTCAGGGCGTTCGTTCTGCCATGCCCAGCCCCCATGCTCCGTTGACCATGGTGCCTGGGGATGGCGCATGGTCTTCAGGACTGGACTTGAAGGAGTTCCTCTCCAGGCTCCCAGCTGCCAACCTTACAGTTGACAGTGGACTGCCAGGCTGGATTGCCAAAGGCGCCTGGGGAGCCTAACAGAGTGGGCAGAGCCGGATGGTGATGGCTACTTGGTGTCTGACCCCCCGTGCCCATCCCATACCTGGAATAAGCCCAGTGAGGGCAGTCCCAGCACTTCCAAGCCGTGGCTCAAGGCAGCTCTCCTCTGCTGTGGGCGGGGCAGAGCCCTGGAGAGCTGCACACTCAGCTCAGCCCAAGGCCTTGAGCTCTCCAGTCAAAGCTACTGTTTGTCTGGATGCTGGAGCCCTCGCGGCCCATCAGGCTGAGGGCTGACTGACTACCTGGGGATGGCTGCCTCTTACGCCAGTGACCTGCTCTGCAGTTTCTGAGGTTGTGGGCATGATGCTGAGGCCTGTGCCATCACCGACCCCCCATCAGCACCTGGACTTAGTAAAGCCCGGCACCTACCCTGAGGTGCCTCCAGAGCAGTTGGCACAGGTGCTACTGCCTGCATGGGGAGAGTTTGAAGAAATTAGGTAAAAAGGCCCAGGACTGCAAGATGGTGACTTTGTGGCTGGCAGTCCAGCAGCCTGGTGGCACCAAATCCATGGCTGAGCCAGTCACCAGAAGGGACCAGGACAGGATGGATGCAGCCAGTGCTGGAGACAAGCAGCTACAGCTGAGGACCCTGCAAGACCACTGGAGTGGGTAAGACCCAGAGACCCTGGCCCTCCTGCTCAGGGAGGAGTCTCAGGTACACAAGGCCGTGTGGGGTGGCACAGGGCAGGAACAGCTTGGCATTGTCTGTGACTTGCTGGAGCTGAGCCCCAGGAGACACTGGCCAGGACCTGGGCTTGAGCTACGCCAGCCAGGCTTGGAGCCCTCTTAGCTTCAGACTTATCTGAAAGGCTTGAGGTAGAGGACCACTGGTGCACCTGGGCCCCCCGGTTGGTTTGGACGGGCCAGCTTTTGCATTTCCTTTGCCATGTTTGAGGTGGTCTCCCCTGCCGCGAACAAGCCTGGGATTCCCAAGGCTCCTAGGGTACAGCAGAGGGTCCAGACCCACCTGGAGTTGAACTTCAATGAAGACAGTGAGTTGGAAGACCCAGTTGAGGCATAGCTTGCAGAGGAGCCCACAAGATGGGGCTGTGCTTCCCAGGGCCAAGGCTGGGGCCAGGCTAGAAGGACCCAAGCTGGAAGGTTGATGCAGTGGCAGCCCCAGGTAGTGCTCCTGGGCACTTGGGCCTCAGTGGCAGAGCCTGATGGCCATGAAGGTGGCATCAGGACATTGTGAGGCACTGGACCCCGAGTTAATGAGGACCATCCCTGAGGAGGAATCAAGGGACAACCAGATGGAAATGAGCTCTGAGGTTCTCAGGGGCTCTGAGGGAAAACACTTGACCTCAGGTGGGAAGACACCAGCCCCAGGGCCTGGCACAGCCATAGGAGAGTGTGAGGTGTGGAGTCAGGATTCCAAAGAGGAGCTGCCCGCCCTCTGCCCAAATAAGGAGAGTCCCCAGGAGCCCCTAGCTCTGATCCCCAGCAGGATGACTGGAACGGTGAACACCACCCTCCTGAGGACCCTGGCGAAAAATATGCCAGGAAATGCATTTGTGGTGGACCCGGGCACACCCTTTTTGCGTTGCTCCAAAATAGGGTAGCACCCAGAAGTGGCCTTAGATTGAGCCCTCTTGAAACAGATGATGGGAGACCCCTCCAGATCTCTGTTTTAGGGGTTCCCCTTTGGATGTGGAGTGAGAGTCAAGGATTTGGCAATATAAACATTGAGGGCGAACACTAACCACTTTGCATGGATTTGCTCATTACGGGTCTATCTATCTGTGCAAGCCTTGGATCCACCACACCAGTAAAATGAGCACCGCCTAAGGGGGACTCAGCCCTGGCTGCTAAGGCTGACGCCGAGGGAAGGCTGGACCTGCACTCCTGAAGGAGAGGTAGAATTTCTCCTTCGGAAAACAGCGGCCCCCAATGAAAAGCGACTCATTTCTTTTACTTTACTTCATTTTACATTCTGGGTGTGTTTTGAGGAAGGTATAAGGTATGGAATACATTTTTGAAGAAACTGAAAAAAAACTAATTTGTCCTAAAATGGTTATTGCTCAATAAGTATAGACATAGAAAGTTGCAAAGGTATCTAGGAAGTTGTGAAAGTTTTAAACTTGAAACCTTGGGTCTTGATTACAGTTATTATTTGCTTGTTATCTTTGGGGGACTTGGTTGGACCTTGACTGTTTTGTTACACTGGGAATCCTCTGTCTCTGCAGCCATGGTGCTGGTTGGCATGCCAGCTGACGAGAGAGCGTGTCTGCTGTGAGGGACGTGTGACCTAGTGAGAGGTCGTCTGTGGTGTGTGCGCCCCTTGGTGCGAGACGGGATTCTAAGATTAGTCCTTGTCCCCCTCTTTTTCTTGAAACTCTGTTTTTGCTTTAGATTAACTCTTTATCCTCTTACCCTGCTTTATGTTTCTCCATAGCATTTAGAACTAGCAAAAGGTAAACAGACTTTTATTTTCTGTCTCTCCCTGGAGAACTTGGGCTCCATGAAGGCAGGTGTGTATTCCAGAACTTAGAACAAGGGCTGGCACAAAGGGAGAGTTCAAAAATTTTTTGCTGAGTGAGGGAAGAAGGGGGAATGGGTGCAGGTGTGGGAGCTCAAAACAAGTCCTCTCCAGCCCAGCTTCTGTGGAGTGTGGATTGTTCTGCGCTAAGGGCAATTTTAGCTTCAGGCCAAAGAGAAACTTCGGCCCCTCCCTTTAACTACCCAGAAGGTGAATTAGGGGCCTTAGCTCACTTCTTTTGAGCTACCTAACAGGGCAGGGCAAACTTTTGTTTACTAAACATCTCTTCTCAGCATCCTGCAAAGACCCTTTGAAGCCCCCAGGGCACCTTACCCACCCACCAGCCAGCTCAGGAAGTCTTACCTACATCTACCCACGTTCCCTTTCTATCTCTGAGCCTCTCCTACATCCAGGGTCTCCCCACTCTCCTGTACTTAGGGTTCCCACACGCGTGTATACGTTAAATTTGGTTACCTCCTTTTGCTAATCTGTCTCTTATCAGGTTTGACTGTTCGATCAGCCAGAAGAACCTTGAGGGTCCAAGAAAGTTGCTCCTCCCCCACATGGGCCACTCAGATTTGCGGTCTGACTGTTTGACTATAAAATGTGATATTCACTACTATCAGCAGGTGGCGAAGAAAAGAGCTGAAACACAAAGATGGATGGTTTGGGGATACTAGGGTACTTATGTGCCCAAGCACTGACTTTAGACTGTCGAGTAAATCTTCCACTGAGAAAAGGACAAGAAGATCCGAAGTGGCCCTAGAGGGCCCAGAGTACCGATAAAGGTGGGTCTTAATACTTTACAAAAAGGACGACCTCTCGTCCTCACCACAACGTTAGCACCCGTGTCTGCACATGAAGAAACTCGCACTGAGGGGTTCACTGAGTTACCCGAGGGGACAGAGCTGCACAGGGCAGGAGGGAACTAAAACCCAGTCTCCAGGTTTCCATCCCACCCGCTCCACGAGGCTAGAAGCAAACCAAGGTGACTGGAACATGTCGAATCCTTGGAGAACACTGGGAGGCCTGCCTTCACCCTCCTTCCACTTTGCCAGACTTGTTAATGCAGAACTGCAAACGTACAAGAACTGAAGGCTCTCACTGCCACAGTTTTCTGTACCTAAAAAACGCACTACCTAACACTGACCTCTGGCGTTCCTAAGACTTGATCACAGCCAATGAAACTCCCTGTGTTTAAATTTCTTAACCATGAGAAAGAAGAAAAAACAAAGGCCTCAAACGAGTCAATAATCATATACCACCAGTATCCCCCTTTGTTATCTACTTTAAATTTTAATTCCTGCTTCACAAATCACATCCACTGACCTCTCCATCCCTCTGCAACATCACAGATAGAACAAAGCAAGCGCTTCCTCCTGCCAGCTAACCCCGGGTACCGCCGTGCTGGCCTCTAGTCCCTTAAACCAACGGCCGAAAGCGGATGGAATATGCAAGACGAGCCTGAGCGCTGAGCTGGCGGAGCTGCTCAGACCTGCACTGCGTGACCCGAGACTCAGACCACCGGAGACAACAGCTCACCGTGCCAACACAGTCAACCTTTTGGCCCTGTGAAGGTCATCCAAATATACTGAACCAAGAAAAAAGTGGGGGGAAAAGAGAGAGAGAAGGAGAGGGAGAGAAAGAAGAGGAAAACATTTCCCATCTTCTGGCTGAAGACATACTTGGGACTCTGATTTCTTATGCGCACGTGGTCCTCCCGCTGACAGCCTTGGAAGTTAAGTAATATGGGCTGCTGCACAGAGGTTTCAAACCCGGATGGAAACCAATGGCAGGCTCCTTTTGACAGTCAAATAATGACAAGCACGCTGCAGGCCAATGTCCGTCATTCACCAGCATCTCCAACCCACTCTAACGGCTGCGCGGCGACTAAGCAGAGGGTCAGAGGTTAAGCTCCGAGAAGCCAGTGGTGAAGGGCAACTGTCATGCTCCACTGCCTGCCGTGGAGTGGCTGTCTCCTCCGGAACACGCAAAACGCTCTCATTCTGTCCGGGCACAGACATGTCTGAAGGTCCTAAATGAGACCATTGCCAATTCATGAAGCTCGAAACTGACAGCATGCCATTCAAGCTGTCTCCAATTTGACTTTTCTTCCTATTTCAAATCACAAATGCATGCAAAGTATACAGTTAAGCACAACTCTTCAGCCACGGTTCCAAGCATGCTGTGTATGCTTTCAGACACATACGCAGCCTCGAACATATACATACACATTCTCAGGTCCTAAAACAGAAAATGCAACATTAATTTATTCTTCTTTAGGGAGTTTCTAATCAAGTATACAGTTGAAAATGGCACAGAAGAACCCACCTGTCAGTTTTCTGGCAAAGTTTCTAAGTGTCTACCACAGAAAATAATCTTAAAAGGGAATCATTTCATCTTAATTTTATAGTCCTATGACAGCATAAGAACATAACGATATAGAGAGAATTTTCTTTCATGAAAACAGTATAATTTTAAGTACTACATAGTAATTTATCACCTCCTTTTACACATTTTTGGAGTTACAGGAACGTAATTCACAAAAGATTCAGAGTTTAGCATACAACACAAATACAATTCTAAGTTTGAGATCTTACCCCTTTTTTATGCAGTGGAATTACGTGAGCCCACTCTGATGTGTGTATTAACATATATTAATAAAGAGATTTCTTTTTTATTTTTATGGAGTAAAAAGAAACGTCTACTCTTATCTAGACGCTATATGATTGTCACTAAAAGCAACTGGCTAGGATCAAGCATTAAGGCTGACAGATCTTCTTATACCCTTTCCACCGACAATAAGCTTTCTATCCACAAATGGAACCCTGAGTGGCCCTCATCAGAGACGGCCTTTAGTGGTATGAGCTTGAAAATGAACCTGACATAAAGGTGTTGGTCTACATCAACTGCAGCACTAAAGTCACTCTGTAAGCCCTGATCACTATCACCCACCTTCCTTAAGTAAGCCTGGGGAGAGAAGATAACCTATCAACTATAAGGAACCAAGCTAAGACACCCCATTATTAAAGCTTGTACAGATAGAGGTCAACTAATTGCCCTATGCTCTTGCAACAAGAACACAGCTGGTTTCTAATACAGAGCTGCAGAAAACCAAACATAAGTTATTTTAAGCAACATAAAAGCACGTATCAAGCTTCCGCTATCCCACAAAACCAGAAATTATGATGTATAAATCCAAATGACTATATGTAGCTCTAATCAAGAAAAAATATCTTAAGTCACAAAGTACCTACTCACATGGTATTGACTGGGCCAGCTACTTAAGTAACATTTTGTTTAAAATTAAGTAACTAAGTGAATATTCGGTGATACAAGACTTGAAAGGAATTTGAGTATGAAATGACTTCTTTCCTTGGGAAAATTTTAGGGGGAAAATACCCTACTTCATGTTTGGGCATACATGGTACACCAAATCATAAAGACTGAATTCAGAGAAAGGGACTTCTTCCCCAGGTCCTCCTTTTTTAGACCTGGGTTTGCAAACCTCAAAGTTTAATGTGAACTGAAACAAGACAAAAAGAAGTACTCCTTTAGACCATAGAGTCCTCAATTCCTATTCTAGTGTGGCCCAGGGAAGCCAAAAGATTGGACATCCCTGGTCTATACTATAGGAAAAAGAGGGTGTGAAGCCCAGACTCAGAGGGCTAGGCTAAAATCCCTCTCCAGGCCTTCCTGCTCTGTGACTTTGCATGAAGGGGCCCCACTTCCTCCTTCCATGCAGATGACATACAGGAGGAGTTGGCTACACATCACCTGTGGCCATAAAACCCATCTTTTATTTCCCCCTTCAATTATCTTAATGGGGGAGGGGATGGTAGTTGGCAGGAATAAGGCTGGTAGATACAGTTCAGGTTTGGCAAAGCTGAGCATTGACAGTTTTCCCATGAACATTCAAGAGGAAGGTCTCACCCTCATCTCCTATCTTTCTAACTCAGGACAGTAGATTCTCAATAAATGTCTGAGGAATGAATCAATGAATGAATTCCTAAACACTCCTTGTCAAACTCTGAACTGGGTTGATGGTCAAAGGAATCCACCAAAATGGCATTTTCTTGAAAGAGAAATACCCTCAAAAGATCAGGATGACAATTACTGTGCTCTACTTTCCCCATTCACCCACTATCATCCCCTCCAACCATTCCACATATCCCAAATTTCAACATCTAAAACAGAAGTGTCCAACCTTTTGGCTTCCCTGGGCCACATTGGAAGAATTATCTTGGGCCACACATAAAGTGCACTAACACTAACGAAAGCTGATGAGCTAAAAAAAAAAAAAAAAAGAAAGAAAGAAAGAAAGAAGAAGAAGGAAGAAGAAGAAAAGAAAGGTTGCAAAAAAATCTCATAATGTTTTAAGAAAGTTTACAAATTTGTGTTGGGCCACATTCAAAGTCATTCTGGGCTGCGGATTGGACAAGCTTGATCTAAAACAGGGGTGCCCAACCTTTTGGCTTCCCTGGGCTACACTGGAAGAAGTATTGCCTTGGGCCACACATAAAATACAGTAACACTAACAACAGCTGATAAACTAAAAAAAGAAAAATGTGTTATGCATAATTTTTGTAATGTTTTTAGAAAGTTTACAAATTTGTGTTGGGCCGAATGCAGCCCACTAGCCACGGGCTGGACAAGCTTGACCTAAAAGGTTCTTTCATATGTAGGTACTATAAAGACAGAAGGATTATAAAAAAGAAAATCTGTTGCTAGATTCAGCAACATTCCCAAACTGTCAAATTAGTGACTCCTGCTAGCTCAGGGGTCCACCGGTCAGCAGAGGTGAACAGAGCTCCCACAAGTGGGAGGCAGGCTGGAGACCACAGCCTCAACAACTGGATCCTGGGATTTGTTCCAGGTACTGATAGCCGCCAAGAGTCCCCAGTAGACCTGGACAGAGGTGGTTCTCCCTCCTCTGACTATGTGCCTCTTCGCTAGGTCCTTGGTGATACAATGATACAGCATCTAATTTTGCTTATCTTTCTTCTGCAAATGAAAGCAAAAACGTACGTGCTTATAGCTCAAAGAATTTTAGAAACGTTGCTACGCGCTCACGGTGCTGGGGGCAGGGAAGAAAGCTAAATGGAGGGACTGCTCTTCCCTGTGTCTGATGCTGCAACGTGAGATGCTTCACTGAAGTGCCTAAGTGCTCTGAGATCATTAGTCTGGAAGTATGAGCCACCCCAAGCAGGGCCCTGCTTTCCTCCTTGCAGCTGAACAAAAGTCAGACACACTCACTTTACCGTATTCATTGTACACTGAACTCTTCAGTGCCAGGAGTACCAGCTGCCTCCGGGTCATGAAATAATACTAAAAACTTGATAATCATTCATTGATTTAGTTTTCAGCATACTATATCATGTGAATCCAATGGGAGAATAAGGAGCTATTTGTGAGGTCAACCACGGTACAGACAGACGCTGACACGCTATTGATGGCAAGGTGGAAAGAAATTGCTAAATACAGCAGATCAATACCTCGTTTCACTGTTACAGCCTTCTGCAGACATAAAATATATATCTTTACAGCTACAAAAATAATAATAATGAAAGTGGGAGATAAATGCTTCCCTCAAGGTAAACTATTTGATTAGCTAAGGGCAAAGGTGACAGCAGCAGTTACACTAAAGTAACTTTATAGTCTTAAATAAAAACAGGAGGAAGAGCAGTAGATGAAATGGCAAAATGAATCGGAACACATCGGGGGTTCAGATATAACTCTTTTAAAATACACAGTGATAGGTAAAGGGCCGCCAAAATCTAAGATGTTCCTACAGTCCACAAAGACAGTGTCCTGAAATCTAGTCTATCACATGGTTTTACACAAAACATTGCTAAAGAAAATATTTTCTATTGTTGATGGGAGAACACATTGAGAGCTGAAGAAAAATAAATGCTCCATAAAGTAAAAAAGAAGAAGAAGAAGAAAAAGAAGAAGAAAGAAAGAGAAGAAAAATCTCAACTTTCAGTCCAAATATGCTTTCATCTGACGAGAAATGTTAAAAACGAAGCACAGCTTTAGCATCTTGTTGGACACAAACATTCATAATATGATTCTTAGCCAGGAGGAATATATAATCTCCCTAGAGAAAAGAGAATACATAAAATAGGTATAAGCAATAATAAAATGCCAAATTTAATATGACCAAACGTCAGGACATACAGTGCCATACACCAGGAAGTGTACCATACGCACGCTTACTGTTGTTACCATACACTTTGACATACGAAATAAAGTCAGTATGGAAAGAGATGAATAATCCTCAAAAGTTCCATGAAAGAGGGGGAACTTGAGACAATTCCTCAGAGATTGGTGAATCTAATACAATATCATTAAATCAACTTTTATTTCTCTGAAACTTTTTTTGGCTATCCCCATAGTTTGAGCTTAAAAACAAACAGAATTTTCCATCAATTATCTGAGATATAAAGTCTCACAGGAATCTCTAAAAGTAGCCTAAAAGGTATCTGTGTTTTTAAAAAGTTATGCCTACCTTTTCCAGCTGCAATGAATTTTTTTAAAAAGTGGGGGAGCTCACATGCGGGGTACTGTACCCTCACATGCTCTACTAGAAGCCACAAACTGAAATGTCAGTGGTTATAGGAAGTACTTCAGTAAACACTACTCTGAAAGAGAATATTTCATAATTACATAGAAAAATACTACTACTACGCATTTGGAGGGCATTTAGCAATTTAAAAACATCTTGCTCATCTAAGGCTGACTTACCGGATGGCATTCGCTTCCCCAAAGAACATGAGCAATCCTAAGGAAACGAGACCGTGATACAGTGTCACGCCTCCATACAATAAGCAACGTAAGTTAAAAATAAAAATAGATCTCAGTGCAAAGGAAACAATGTAATGGTAATAATTGTAACTGACAGGGAAGAAACATATTTATATTTCCTCCAAATAAGACTTTTTAAAAAAACTGCTGAGACTTATAAAAGAGAAAAGAATTTGCACCAATTTTATTATTTATCGATCTATGTAAATTACACTAACTTTTTTGTCTGCATTTTGGGAAGAGAGCAGTATGTCTCCAGCTTTCTTTTTTTAATTTTTTTTGGGGGGTGGTTCCCTGGCTGGGAATCGAACCCAGGCCACGGCGTTGACAGCGTGGAAGCCTAGCCACCACACCACCAGGGAAACCTGTCTCCAGCTTTCTACTGCAGAGGAAACGGGATTGAGCCACAAGGTTCGTGTCCTCAAGTGGCATTTGTCCACTTCACTGTCTTGTGTGTGGATGTGGCTGCTGAGGTCACCCCAAATCAACTAGCAAGTCCATGGCTGGGTACAGGGCTCCTAGGTCTTAGTACACTTAAGGATCACCCAGTAATGAGCATTTGAAAAGCGAGTCTCAGAAAACAGTCAATCAACAAACGTGCCGTGTATCTGTCAACAAAGGTCTATGCTAGATATTGCAGAGGACAGAGGACATATGTATATATTTTTTAATAGTTTCTGCTCCAAAGAATTTGGTCATTCCTATACTGGGGAATGGGGCTGGTGGTAATGCAGACACTACTAAAAGCCCCCTTCTATTTTAAATCATATTTGTATCTGTATAGAATGTGATGTGTCCACAGTTCTTTCACATTCATTATCTTCTGACATCTCAGAGGAAGCAGGGAGGGGAGCTGATGATTGTCTCCATTTTACAGATGAGGAAAATAAAACAAAGATCTGGGGACTCGTGCCAGGTGAAGCCTAGTTAGTGACAGACTGAATAAATACTACAAGTTTAGCCTCCTAACCACCAGGGACATGCTCCTTCCACTAAAGCAGCTACTATCTCTAGTGAAAAACAAGGCAAAACAAATACAACAGACTCACAGAAACAAAGAACAAACTGATGGGTGCCCGTAGAGAGAGGGGTAGAGAGAGGGGTGGAGGGACGGGCGAAAAGGGGGAAGGGGAAGATCGTCAACAACACCGGGATGACTTTGCAAGGTGACAGGTGGTTACTATGCTTAGTGTGCTGATCACAAGGTAAACTATACAAATTTTGAATCACTATGTTGTGCACTGAAACTAATGAAATATTATATGCCAACTATACTTTAATAATGATAATTTTTAAAGAAGTGTACATAACCCTGAAAAATTTTAGACTTGGTTAATTCCTTTGTGGGGTGGGTAGGTAGGGGTGTGATGGGAGGGATATTCATTCAAGAAACACTGTTTGGTGCCTATTGTGTTCAAGACTCAAGAAGTATAAAGATAAATAAAATAGTCTGTATAACTAAGAAGAGGTGAAAGACTAACAAAAAATCATTACAATACTGCATGGTAAGTGCTACAAACACATGCACAAATTGCTACAGGAATGCATAATATAAAATTATTATTTAAGATTTTGAAAGGCTTTCCATATTAAAAAAGAATGAAAATAAATTAAGTATTCATCTCAAGAATTTAGTAAAACAAAAACAAAAGAAGTTTAAGCAAAGCAGGAGGAAGGAAACAATACAGACAAGTAGGAAATTAATGAATTAACATAAACAAATTTAAGAGCTAGTTTTTAAAAATAGGCCACACAAATATGATCAATTTTTGAACAGAATACATGAACACAGAAAGCTATAATTAAAAAGGAATATGCAATTTTTTAATAATAAAACTATGTACAACTCTCAGTAAACTAGAGTACGTTCAGTGCCATGCCAATAAATTTGAAACCTCAATTTCTGAGGAAACACAATGACCAAAATTTACTGAAGAAGAAGAAAACTAAATAAACAATAATTAGAAAAGATACTGCAAAATTTATCCCAAAATTACCTTCCCCAACATCACAGGAAGACTTTTGCAAGGAATTGAGCTTCCAAGGGACGAATAACTGACGCTTTGTAAGTGGCTCTAGAGTGCAGGAGGAGGAAAAGGCTGCCATTCATCTTATGACACAGGCTCGAAGATCAGCATGACGAAAGAGCACAGAAAGGAATGTTTCTCAATATTTTTACCCATTTTACCTCCCTCTACTGTTAGTTTATCCTTATCAACCAAAAGAGCTTTATTGAGTTTTACTAACTATAATGTGCACTAGGACTGTCACGTGTACATTAAATACACCTCATGGAAGATTATTACATATATACACCCTGGGGGTACCACTCTCTTTGATAATCACTGCTATAGAACTGTCTTTCTTTCCTAATTGAAAGATAAAAAGGTTGAATTCAGTACTATGTTAAAAGGCCAATATAATGTGACCGAGTAGGATTTATCCTAAGGAAACAATATTATACACTACATTAATAGATTATATTCTATCAGTAGAAGTAAAGACATAACCATCTAGGATCTTGAGATCACCATGCTAAGTGAAATAAGCCAGAAAGAAAAAACAAGAACTACATGATTCCACTCACATGTGGAACATGAAATTGAAAGCAACAAAGAAACAAAACTCATGGACGCAGTCAATAATTTAGTAGTTACCTGAGGGTAAGGAGGGAGGGGTGGAGGAGAAGGGACAGGGACACAAATATATGGTGATGGAAAGAGAACTGACTCTGGGTGATGAACACACAATACAACACATAGAGAATGTACTGTAGAATTATACACCTGGAACCCATGTAATTTTTACTAATCAATGTCAACCCAATCAATTTAACAATAAAAAAACAAAACAGAGACATACCCATCTAAATACACATCAAAAAATCTTCATGAAAATCCTTAAAAAAAAAAGTGAACTAAGAAGCAAAGATTAATGCCAGCAACTATCATTATACTTAATACTAGAACCCTAAAACATAACTATTAAAGGCATGACTATCTGCTATTACCACTATTTCAAGGTTCAGAACAATGTAATAACACAGGGAAAATAAGGAGAGGACAGTATAATTAGGAAAAACCCTATTATATTTTGCAGGTGATTACATTATCTACCTAGTATATACCTAAGAAATCCAACAAAGTCAACCAAAAAGTGTTAGAATGCTAAGGATGCATTTGAATTGTGGTCAAATACAAAAATTAGTACATGCACAAAAAGTTTTCCCATGTAGCACTTAAAAAATATGATTTAAGAATATCCCATTTGCAATAGTAACCAAAAATAATAATCAAATATGTAAAATACCCAGGAATCAATAGTACCTAATTGAATAAAATTACAAAACTTTCTGATGGTCAAAAAAGAAAGCTTAAATAAATGTGAACACTGGTGGATGAGAAAAATTTACCATGAATACTTCAGTTCTTTCCAAATTAAGTTATATTATAATAACTTTAGTGCAATAACAATTAAAATACCAAAGGGGTGGTGGAACACATAGGAGATCCTGAAAAAGTGATTTTTTAAGCTTATCCGGAAAAGAAATTTTAAGTTGTCTTTTCAATGCAAGAGACGCACCAAGGAACTTCTGGGAAAAGAAAAAACAGAATAATCATGGGGCCTTGTGCTGCCAGAAGCCAAAAGGTATCATAAAATGCTGGTAATTAAAATGGTGTTATCAAGAATAGCGGACAAAACAAACAACACAAAGCAGATCTGAGTAGTTCAGCATTCAAATTAATAAATGCAGTATAGGTAACTGGTTGAGCACTTGGAGGAAAAAGTTAGATAACTATTTCCTATCACACATCCACTAAATTCTAGAATTATATGAGAAAAATTAAAATACGAAATAACTAGGACACATAGTTGGCCATTAATTTGATATGGAGGTGGGAAAGGTTTCCCCACACATAAATAAAGGGAAACTTTTGAATAAAAGAAATACAAAAGTAAAAGGCAGGCAATAAGCAAACTAGGAAAACATTTCCATTCCATGATTAACCAACAATAATATCCCTGATCTATGAAGTGTTCTTACAAATCAGTAAGAAAAGATAAACATACATTAGCAAAATGAACAAAGGCTCTATAAAAAAAAAATCAATCACAAAAGAGCTATAATTTGGGCAATAAACATGATAGGAGGGAATTCAACCATAGACTCAGTATCAATATTAAGAAAATACAAATTCGTTCTACGATGAGCTCCTACTTCATCTCTTACGTATTGGTAAATATTTTTTTTATGTTAATTCCCAGAGCTGAAGAGGAAGTACCAAATACACATTCTCAGGCACTAGTTGTTAAGGGTGAAAACTGGCATTCCCATGCTGGGTGGCATTTGACAACGTGAACCAAAAACCTTTACAATCCAATTCGCCTTCTTTTAATTTAGCCTGTGGGAAACAGAGATTTGCAGAGATCTGTGTGCAAGAATGGTCACGGAAGGATAATTTAAAGTAGCAGGGAAAAAATCCATATGCTGAAACACTATATAATGGTAATGTCATGAAAAAATACTCACAATAAAGAGTAAAGTATCGAATATGAGCATTTATGATTCCAATTTTTGTTTAAAATATATCAAATAAATGTATCAGATATATTTTAGATAAAATTGGAATCATGCTGGATATATTATACGTATCATAGGCATAATAATATTCTAAGAAATATACCAATATGTATTTCTTATTCCCCTGCTTGGTATTTTTGTATATTTTTTTTCTAAAATAAATTATTAGTATGTAATCAGGGAAAGAAATACTAATTTAAGTGAGAAATGCTTCATCATTTTATATGCCATACATATTGTGGTCACACATTTACAAAGCTGCCTTTCAAAACTTGCATGTGAAAAATCATTTACCTACAGTCACATCCACGGTGACAATGACAGCTAACGGTTAGAGAGCACTTATACACATCGCCGTTCTAAATATTTTTTGTTCATGAAGTCATTTAATCCTTAACTATTATTATCCCCATTTTACAGATGAAGATTGAGGCTCAAGGAGATTAGGTCACACAGTACGTGGGGGAGCTAGGGGAAAAAACTAGGTAGCCTGAATCCAAAATCCATGCTCTTAACCACAACAGGCTACTGTCTTTCCTGACAGGCTATAAAGCAACAAGACTGATTAACACTATAAACGCTTCAATATAAACAATCAAATAAGCACTATCCCCTTTAAAGTAGTCTCTGTGGGAAACTCGATACATACCCAAAGATGTGGTCACTCATCAAAACATTTTTAGAAACCCTTCCTTTGACTGTCTCCAGGGGGGCAGTAAACAAGTCTCCCATGAGGAAAAAAATGAGATTTCTTTTCAAACAGCTAGGAATTATTCAGATGCAAGTCTGCAAATGTGATTAAACTGCACAACTCTACTTTGGGTAACAAGGCAAGAAAAATCAATGATGCTGACTTCACTGCTGTGCCCATAACTGGTATCCACTCTCAGGGACTACATTTGCAAGTCGATTGCAACATTTACCAGACCGCAGTATTAGAATTATTTGTTCCCATGCCTATCTTCTCCCTGAGCTGAGGTCCTCAATGGCAAAGATTATATCTTATTCATCCTTGGGTCTGCAGCCCCTACCACAATTCCTGGCACACAAGGAAGACTAATTATTTCTGAATGAACTCCACAGAGAACACCACACAAATGTTTTAAGCCATGAGAATCCATTAGAATAAATAAAAACATTGCCAAGAGGGCATTTGAGTCTGTGTATAATGCATGTGGAGACTACACTGAAGAAAACGGGAAAATCTAAGGAATAATTCCTAAAATTCTAAATATTAAGGATGCTAGAACTCAATTTTTGACAGGCTTCTTATAATACAGAGTCTGGCACAAATAACGCCCCTTTTTTATTTACAAAATCATAAGCATGTAATTCTGCAACATAACAACATCATGACTACATTAATAAAACTACTTTAAAAGGGGTGTTACTTCTGCTGGACCCTCTACAATAATATCTAGCTATAGTCATCATTCATAAAAACATGGGGGGGGGGGAGGCAGATATGCCTCATTGTCTAAAAAGCAATCTACTGAACCAAGGATGCAGAAACAACCATAAACTTTCTCAGACAACGATGCAAAAACCCATCTGCTACAAAGAAGACACCAAGATGCATCCTGCCTATGGGTTCAATCGACAAAGCACATCCTGGTGCCTGAAATATAAATCAAAAACCTTACATCCCTGCTACTTATTGACATTTGCTACCTGCAAATTTCTAATATGTGCAAGATGGGCCTATTTTTATTTACAGCACAAACCACAGACTGAATGTAAAACAAGATGCTTAATAAATCCGGAGGCACATAAAACACCAGCATAACTCAAGACAGCAAGACAGACACTCACTCCTTAATTAAGTGGGTGATGTTCTGTTTAAAACAAAAAGACAACCCTGGGCTATAGCGAAGATTAAGCACTCAGTGTTGCAAGGGAAACGCCACCCATTTTCGGGGCAAAGGCTTTAAATCATGAAAAATAAACCATCTAATAGTCTGTATTCAATAGTAAGTAGACAGTCAGGACACAGACTGATTTGGATTAACACATTTTCAGTTATAACAAGTAATTTTACAGAGGATTAGTATCTTGATGGTCTGATCAATATGAGGCACGGCTGCTATTACAGATGAAGAGAAAATTGCCCCTCTGGTAATAAAGTGTGCGTGTCTTCGTTCTCCTTCATTTGCCGAGTCCATTACTGTAATGGTTCCAGCATTAACAGCTGGGGCAATTTAAGCAGCAGGGGTCTGATGAATTTAAAAGCTGGGCACCGGGGCGACTCATCCTTTCCTGCCTTGCCGTCTGCATATGTAAGTCCGCTGCCTGGCTCGCTGCAATAGGAGGATCATGTTTTATGAGAACAATGACTACGATTTCCCAATTATTGTCTCATTAATAGTGTGACCAGCCAATACTGTGACTAAAACAAAAATCGTTTGCAGTATATTGGCTGCTGATTCAGCGAAAAATTGCACACTATTTACCTAAATACCAAGATTGACATGACAACAGGCTTGAGTCCACAGAAGCTGCAAATGTTTGCATTCGTTTGTCCGGTGCTGTTCTCAAGCAAAAACAAAAAAACAAACAAACAAACAAAAAAAACACAGAACGTTCATGGGGAAAAAATTCATCAGCAAAATTTTTCAACTGTTTTCAAAATATGCAAACTGGGAAACAGTGAGATAATAGGTGCTGTACATTGAAATAGAAAATCCATATTAGCGCAACCTTGAGACTTTAATCAAGCCCAATTCAGCAGAGTGAGTTAAGGTTACCACATCAGCCTGTTTTATATTATTACCGGAGAAATGCTGGCCCTTGAGGCTCGGCCTTGAATGATCCAGTCACTAAATGAAGGTGCCAAAGGGCAGACTTGGGGCTACGGCAGCAATCAGAGCTCTGTTCTGATCACAAATAGTTATGGAAACACTCATGCACTGGCAACAAATCACCTCCTTGGACCAGATGCAACATAATTTGGTCCTTCAGACTGAGTTCTCTTCTTGGTCTCTACCAGCTGTAAAGGTCTCAAGTGCCACTTATCCATATGCCAGATCTTTTATTTACATAAAGGAAGGCACGGTTTCTTGGCAAGCAGCTCACTTCCAAAACTGCAAGAGCAAATAAACGATCAGCATGGCAACAGGGCAGATGCTCACGGCATGAACAAAGATGCACACCTCCAGCACCGATGCAGGGTTCAGCTTCCAAACGGGCATGGACCTTGCACTGAAACATCGTGCCAAGGACATCGAAGCAAGTTCCTAGCAGTGCAAATCATTTCTTGAGCATGTCCTGACCCAACCCAATAGTCCCCAAGATTCCCACCAGCTTATACTGGAAAATCAACTGGGGAGACAATTTTGTAACATAATACAAAGTAATTTTATGTAACAGAAGGTTTAAGTGAAAGATTAGGATGCGAAATTGACCTCCTCTAAACTGTGCCTTTTTTTAAGGTTCCAAAAGTACTATCTCAACTACAAAGTTCTTTTCTTCTAGAAGTTATAAAGACACACTTTAAATATAACTTTCTCAAGTAATCCTCCATAATAAACTAACAACAAAAACATGAAACTTGGAGGGTAGACCAGCATATCAAATTTGAAAGAGAATGCTAGAAAATAACTGCTGATAGTTGCAAAAGCGGCTGTTTCAGAAAATTAATACCTATTGCTATGGTACGCTACGTAATTTACCACCCATAAACTATCTAACCATTTTCCATTATTCCTTCCAGGTTCCAGTTCCCTCTCTCACTAGTAGAAAACCTAATGACCAATAGCAGGTGATGCTCTGGGAAATTCATTCATTCGATACAGATTTATGGAACATTTACTACGTGCCTGGCACAATGTAAGTGCTAGAGACAGAGTGGTGGGTAAGAAAACTAAAAAAACATGGTCTCTCCTTTCTTGAGGCATACAGTCTGACCAAACCCATACTGCTAAACTCAGCCACAATAAATCCAATTAGTGACCATGAAGCCAGTGTGATCATAATTAAGGGTCACATGTAACATGTATCAGACACTGGCAGCTCTCAGCCATTCAATCTTTCTTTAGCAAATATTTACAAATGCCTCTTACGTGCAAGACACTCAGGGAGGTACATGGAGAGATGGAAAGATAAACTATGGTTGTTTCACGTGTCTAAGTGTTAAATACGTTTTTTTAAAAAGCGCCTTAGAATTTTTTTTTAAATGGCAAGTTTCATTTTAAATCCAAGACTAACCTGGTTAAGAAACAGAACTGGAAATAGAAAGCAACAAGAACTCACTGCTACTCACTGGCTGAGCTACTTAATTTTCAAGGAAGGTATTTAAAGTGATTCGGAAGTATCAACAAATAAACTAACTCTTCTATGTAGAGGTGACTAAAGGCTGACACTGGAAGAGATCAAGAAAAAGATAAAGATAAACTTTGGGGCAAAGAAACACAGAGTAGAATCTGTCAGGCAAAGTCTGAATTTTTTTAAAGCCCACTGGTCACTGCTCCAGCACCAAAAATGCCCCAGATTTAGTTTTTCCTCAATCACCATCAGACAAACTGATGAAACAATCCATAACAATCCAAGTAAAGGTAAGGACCAAAAGAACCTCCTCAGGACCTCACTAACGTGCCAGACTGCAAAAAAATAAAAGCAAATAAATTGAGGTAAAAAGTCCCACTGGGTACATACATAAATAACAAAGTCCCTTTTATTATTTTTATAACTCATTAAACCTAATTTAAGGTTTATCTTGTTAAGTGATATTAAGGTAGACTGACCATACGTACCGTTTTAAATGGGACAGAAAAAAAACGGTCCTGTCCCATTTCAAATGATACATGTGGTCAGCCTAGCAACACCCTGAATTTAGCCCAGTGAGACTAGGCTGACCATACGTACCATGTGAAATGGGACAGGACTGCTGTTTCTATCCCGTTTAAAACGGTATATATGGTCAGCCTTTGTTAAGACGTCACCAAAACCAGAAGACTTTATGATTTTTATTTAAAACAGCAAGTTTATCAATTCTGGATATATTCCTTCACTAACAAAAATATAAACAAAATTATTATGCTCCTATTCAGTGTATAACCTTTATAATAAATTTAAACTATTTCTATTTTCAATATTTTGTTTTACAAGATGATCTTACCCACACCAGCATAAGAAAAGCTACCTTGGAATTCAATGCCCACACCTCTTATCCCATGACTAAATAGTTCTAGTATTTCTGAACCACCTATCCTGGAGTCCCAGGCCTCTCCAAAGGAGACACTACCAACCAGAAGGAACTCCATGACCCCTCACCCAGGTGAAGTAGCTCTCCCTAAGAAAGTAATTCCACGATCTCCAGACTACATCACTCATAGATCCTCCTTGCTTCCATGTCCTGCTCCCAGGATACAACTCATAACACTACTCCTGGTACTTGCTTATCTACCTTTCATAAAACAACAGCCAGTTTCCCTGGGACCAAATTGGCCCTAATTCTGCATGCGTCCCCAGAACTGACTACATGGCTTAGCATTTCACCAGGTTCCTCATCTGACTCACGGAGCACAGAAAATGGTTTTTGAGTGCTTTCTCAAGTCTCCCAAGGGTGGTACATAACTAGTACAGCTTGGGACACATGGGAGAGAACCCATGTGGAACCCCGATTGAGAAAGGCTGCGCATTTAGACACTCAACGTAAATTACAGAATGAATGATCTCAATCTAGGCTGAAGATCTACTGGGGGTCAGACAGATGGTGATGAGGACACAAAGGCCGCATCATGAGGATGGTGATGACATCTTTCCCGTGTGCCAGGAATGTTCCAGGTGCTGTCCATACATCTCTCATAATCCTTACCACAATCCTAAATATCACCGCAATGTCACAGGTGAGGAAACCATGGTTCAGAGAAGCTGCGTGCCCACATTCAGTGATGGGGCGGGGTTTGACTCCAGCAGTCTGCCTCGAGAGCACTCAACTCTGCTGAAGGGGAGAAACTGAAGTGTGGCAAAATGGGAAGCACCTTCCACATGTGAAGGTGCAGCCACTGATCAGCTCTAGTTACTGAAATGCACGCCCAGTGGTGCCAAACTGTCTAGCTTTTCAGGAAAGCCAGATGTCCAGATTTTTATGTGAACTTTCTCACCTTTTAAGTATTAGAAAATAACTTAGATATTTTTGAATGGTTTGTTTGGGCCAAGTAAAACACATCTACAGGTAGACAGATATGAGTTGTAAATGTGTGGTTTCTAATGACCCCTATAGTTCCTAAAATACATACACGACAAAAATGCTGAATCTACTCATAAGGAGATATCACACAAATAAGAATACAGGGACATTCTACAAAATGACTAAGCTGTCCTCATCACAAATGTCAATGTCATGAAAGAAAGAGAAAGGATGAGGAACCAAATTAAAGGCGACTAGATTAAAGGAGATCAAAAGAAACCATTAAAGGTGATGTGTGATCCTGGATTGGAACCTGGACCAGGGAAAAAAATGCTATGAAAGATATTATTAGAACAATTAGTAAAATTTAAATACAGACGTCTGATTTTTAAAAAGTATTATACCAATGTCAACTTTTTCTGAAACTGACAATGGACTATATTTAACAGTGTCCTTGTTGGTAGGAAACCCATGTTGAAGTACTTAGGAGTAAAAAGGACTGATATCTCCAACGTATGCTCTAACAGTTCCTAAGTACAATAATAACAGTTTGTGTGTACACGCACACCTGACAGACACTGCCGGTCTGCCTCCAGATCACCGCAATGAAGCTGAGTGTCGCAACAAAGGGGGTCATAATCTTTTCACTGTTAAGACAACAAATTCAAGCAGCCCTGGTAGCATCACTTTGGAAAACTGTTTAGCAGTTTCTTGTAAGACGAAACAAAGACCAGCCATACTGTGGTCACTTTAAATAGTACTCTATTCCCGTTGGAGGTGTAGGGTTGTTGGAGGTTACTTTCATTTCTGGTGCGTGCTTGGTTTCCGGGTGCTCGGGCAGGAACTGTCCCCAGATGCCGGGTTCAGGGCCCAACAACAGTCTACCTCCAAGGGGTTGAGAAACGCCTGCGGGACAATCCAAGGTGTCCTCAGGTGACAGTCTTTGGTCTGGCTGGTTATCAGGGGACTCTGGGTCAAAGATAGTCTTTACGGTGGGCTAGACATTACGGGATCACAGTGTTTGCCACCCATGACATTGTGTCCTGCAGGAGTTGGATGCTGTGCCTCGTGTGTACATTCGTGTTTGCCTTGTTTGTCTTATATGTAAATACGCCACCTATGGGAAACTCAAATTCAATCCCCAAATGCAGAATTTAGAATAGTTTACATATTCTTGGTAGAAGGAATGGCAGAAGAAGGGAAATGGAGATATACTTCTGTGGAAGGAAAGGAGAATAAAATGTGTTTTTCGATAAAGAAAGATATAAGAACATGGTTTTTTTTTTAATAGACAGAAAAAGAAAAATAATTTTGTCCTAGAATAAAATGATTGTTTCAAAATAAGGAGAAAAAAGATAGGACAAAAAGGAAAGATATAGATAATTTACAAAAGGTCTGTGCATATTGAAAAAGGTGTGTATGCACTGCAGAAGGTTCAGAAGAGGGATCTTAAAATGTATGTATATAAACTCTAACCATGGCCATTTTTAAGTCCTTTATCATTTACAGACAATCATTGTTTTATTCTGATGCTTTTACAGCAATGTTTCTACAAAGATGTTTCATCTTCAGAGAGATTCATGGAGAAGACTCTGACACTAAAATACAAAACTTCAGGTACTCATCCATGTGTGACTAAACATAAAGGTATTAACTCTTGGATATTGAACACCTGCTTGCTGGCAGCCCCAATAAAGGTAGCAGATTTAGCACAAGCCAAATGATTAAACATAATACCCACCAACACCTCAGAGTTATTTAATATCTTTGGCTAACCACCTACAGGTATTGCCTCTTGGTTCAGATCTATACCTCAAAGTGAACTTAATATTTTTGTTTGTTGTTATAAAAATTTTTGCTATTGTAAATCTTTGTTTTGCATAGCTCAATGTTATCAAGACACCACTCTAATAATGGTTGCTCAGTATTTTGAAATGATCACTAAGGTCTATAAATTTTTCATGTAAGAAACCTCAAGAAACTACAGATGTAATAACTTGGACAGTTATTACAGTGACCACCAAAGCATTACTACTACACAATTGAATTGCTCTTGAAAACATTCTAGCTAAGCAAGGTAGGGTCTGCTGTGTTAATGCCTTTTGTTGTACTCAGAAAAAAACACCTCTGATAAAACGAAGTTACAACTAAACTATATTCCAGGCCCCACCCTTAAAGAAACATAATAAGGCCTTCTTGGGCTCTGGTGCTTTTGTTGCTCAAATGTGGTCAAAGCCTCCTTAGGAAGGAACCAACTATTCTCCCTCCCACATGGGACATGATAATGAGAATGAGCCTTCCTGGTGAGGAGGGACCAACAGGGGCATGACGTCCTCAAAATGAAGCGCCTGACAATAGAGGACCAATGATGCTTTTAATAACTAATCAGTGATGATTTCTAATAATTGATCAGGATCAAAAGAGGGAAAATATAAACATTCATACATATGGAGCCACTCTAAAATGCAGTTGGAGCTGCCATACCAGAGGAACTGTCTTACACATAACATTAAAAAGAACAGGATTTATAACTGCTTGCAGTGATTTCAATCATGGGATGATTTAGGGGTTGGCCGAAGGAACTCAGTAAGATCAGCCTTCCCCAACATAACTTGGTTTCTCCGATTCCTAGGACCCCTTGCAGTTATAATCTTACTTCTAATTTTTGGTATCCAATTAGGAAAGGTAACTGAAAACTTAAATAAATATGCTAATCTGATTTTACCCACATCAACTAAATACGAAACTACACCTATATAATCCAGGAAACTGGGTCTATTTTTAAAAATCTGAAAATCAGGATCTCCACAAGATCAAATGAACCCAGTACAGACCAGTCCCCATTTGGTGTTATTAACAATGCATTCGTCTCAAACTGGAAGATATAGCCTCCCGGATACCTCACTCTCAAATGAAGCCAGCTATATGACTCAGTGAGGACAAGGAACCAGATCCCCCAGCTGCTACAAGATAAGCGATGTCCAGTAAGTCTGCTCTTACTCCTAACAGCTTCTTCTGTATTTTGTCTCTTTAGTGCCCTCCCATTCTCAGAACTCCCAGTATCTAGGGGACCCCAAGATTTTCGTTAAGTCAGGCAGCCAAGAGAATTTCACTCCTCCAGCTCAAAGACATACTCTGTGCAAGTTCAGCAGGGGGGCAGTTACAGAAGATGATCCTCATCCCCATTCCCTCAAGAATGAGGAATGAAAAATCTCAGAGAGGAACTGTTAGGGCAGGGTCTCAAGATCTGAGCGATTCTTCCTCTATGTTATTTAGCAGATGTAGCCGTAACTGTTTGAGCTTGATTAAGAACTCAATCTGATGCAAAAGAAGAAATCAACATGTAATTAACCAAACCTGAATAAGTAAAGCCAATTGCCAAAAATAAATAAATAAAAAATAGAAATCAACATGTAATTGACCAAATAGTGTCTCTCAGTAAACTAAGCCTCCATTCAGCAAGACAGAGCCTTGGATGGGGACCCCGTCTCCTTTACTTGAGACAGGTAAATAAAACTACCTAATGACCGTGTCTTGTTCTTGAATAGAACACCCCAAGCTGGGAACCCCTTACGTTTGATAACAGAAAGAGGGGCTTTTAAGAAGGCCAAAGTGGCTGATGGGCAGGGAGCAGGGAGAGCGTCCTGTCCAAGGAGGCTGCAGAAGCAAGTCGAGTCCAACCACGTACTATGTTGTAGACCAGGGGTGTCCAAACTTTTGGCTTCCCTGGGCCACACTTGAGGAAGAATTGTCTTGGGTCACACATAAAATACAATCACACAATAGCTGATGAGCTAAAAAAAAAAAAAAAAAAAAAAAAAAAGTTGCAAAAAGCAATCTCATAATGTTTAAGAATTTGCACTGAGCCACATTCAAAGCCATCCTGGGCCACAGGTTGGACATGCCTGTTGTAGGCCATGTGAAGTTTTGCCTTTATCCTAACAGCAACAGAAAGTCATGGAAGACTTTAAACAGATGGTTGGCAGAGGAGGAAGGAAGGAAATGAACAGATTAGATTTTCATTTTGAAAAAATCACATTCCACACTATGGAGAAGAGACTGATTTATGTGGTAGGAGGGGAAGAAGGGGGCAATGGCATGTTAGGGTGTGGTGCATGTAAACCAACAAGGAGATGGTATCTTGGTCCAAGGTGGTGGAGATGGGGGATCAAAGTGCACAGATTACCAATATATTTAGACAAATAAATTGATTCTCAGTAAATGCTATTCTTGCTAAATATTAAAATGTAGCACAGTATTTTGCAGATACACCTGTAATCCTTTGAGTTTGATCAAAAACCTAACCTGATGCAAAGAAGAAATCAACATGTATTGAACCAAGCAGTGTATATAAGCAATGGCTAAGCTTCCCTTTGGGGAGAAGACTTGATTTTGGTCATGAGATAAAGGAAAGCACTCAATTCTTCTGAGCCTCAAGTCTTCATCTGTAAAACAAGACTGTTGATACTCCTTCTGCTTAATATCTATCTTGCAATCTGCTGTGGTAAGAATATGAAATAATATAATTATGAACTTAACGCAGAGCCTGACATGTAATAAATGTTATTTAAAAAATCACTATTGCTGTTAGTATTTTCTTCCCATGGAATGACAACTACCCGAGGCTGAACCCCAAAATAGGGCTGTAGTTAAAATTTTCCTATCTGCTGTGAGGAAGACATAGAACCTATCAGGCGGCCACTGAGACAGCTGTTCCAAATAAGCATATTGGAAGGCACATATACTTCATCTAAACTGATCTCAGTCCTCAGAAGTCATCGCCAAAGAGAAAGCACAGGTGGTTAAGATCACAGTCATCTGAGAGTCCGGTAAACTGAGGCACGGGAGTGGCTATAAATTTACTCAAGGAATTAAGTGCAGAAGCAGAACAAGTAAATGCGTGTCTTCTCATTTGTGAGCTGCTCAACAGGACTAGGCCTGCATCCTGAGCAGCACGAATTTATAACCCCGTGTTTCTGGCTCCCTTGATGACAAGGCCCTTTCATGCCTTGACTTAAGCCCGTGCGACTGCTCGCCAGCCAGACAAACCCTTCCGGTTCCCTGCCCCTAGCTACAAGTGCACGAACGGTCCCAGGCTCCGGAAAACCCGACAAACCTTAGCTTCGCGTTCTCGTTCCTCAGGGGTCGGGGTGCGCTTCATGCTGCCGCTACAGCCTCCTTCGCCACTGCTAGTCTTATAATTCCCTGGCCCTGGACCCCGCCTCCAGCGTGTAGTTCTCTCGGCATCCTGCTTCCGTCCAGGGCAATGCTCCCCAAGCGCCACTAGAACTACCACTCCCAGGACGCACGGCGGCGACGCCCGAGAGCGCCTCAGAGTTTGGAGCACTAGAATTTCCCAGGTCCGGCAGCTGGGCGAGCGTAGTCCGCGACGCTGCAAGCTGGCCGGCCAGGACCCAAGAAAAACTACACTTCCCAGGAGGCAACGGGGCCTTCCATGTTTTTCCCGTGCTTCTCTCGGCCGGTCGCTCGACACGCTGTCGGCACTATAGCAACGGTTATCTCGCGGCGGGCAGAGAGTGGTGGTGAGTATTCTTGGGGAGGAGACGAGGGGATCGAGGTGGCGGACCCCCTGCAGTACAGGCCGGGGTCCTGGGGTCTGCTTTACGACCTGGAGTTCTGCTCGCGTGAAAAGTAGCCCAGCACGAGACACCGCCGCATCTTCAGGCCTGACTCACAGCCCGCCCATTACCCCCACGCCCAGCACCGTTTTGAAAATGTATTAACCCAGATCTAAACCCTAGCTGATGAGAGTCGATGCTAATTGCAGTACCTATCCAAGTCCTTCTTCAAGCAAAAACTGACATAAACACAGTTCGCTTATTTGATCTGGGTTAGGAATTGGTTGGTACACCCTTAAGCCTCCTGAGTGGCCTACTGTTTGTTTATTTATAATTATCTGTTGATTGTCTTACTACTTACATAGCCCAATAACTGCATAAAGGAGGGGACTTTGTTTACCATTTTAGTCTCAGTGCCAGATACTCATTTATCCATTCAGTAAATACCCGTATTAATGTTGGTACCCACCTCATGCCAGGCAGTGTTCCCGACCAGCTGAAAACAGGACAGAAACCTATCTGACGATGCTTATTTGTCTCAAGATGCTTATTCATACTTTATTAGTGGAGAAAAACTAGTAAACAAAATAAAATCAGATAGATATGATTGCTATGACAAATAGTGATGAAATTGGAAGGAAGAATACTTTAACATAGAATCATCAGGGAAGGCCTCTCTAAGGAAGGGACATTTGAATTGAGCTCCAAGGAAATCAAAGAGCCAACACAGGCTGTGAGCAAGACAAGGGTGCCACCAATTTGAGGAACCTAAAGGACAAGAGTGTAAGTGGAGAATAGTGAGCAAGTAGGGATAACATGAACTGGTATTGGAGAGGCATCTCACCACTGCACAGAGCTCCTCAACCTCATTAGCATTCTTGGCCAGACAATTCTTGTTGTGATTCCTGTGCACAGTAGGATAGTTAGCTTCATCTCTGACCTCCAGATGCCAGTAACACTTCCCCTCTTCCCAGTAGTGACAAAAATTACTAGACAGCTGCTTGTGAGATGTGTGATCTTAGACAAGTTACCTAAGCTGTGTAAAGCATGACTCATTTGAGTAACAACTTCACAAAGATATAATGAGATAGTTGATTAATTCCTATGAGCAAAGCACTGAGGAGAGTGCCTGGCGCATTTCAGTAAGCAATCAGTAAATGTCAACGCCATAATCATCTTCATATTATAAAGGCTACCATAACTCTGTCATGCAAAAATTATCCTTTTCACAAGGATAATGTTTAAATGTCTTGATAACTTGGCTCCTAAAGTCGACCTTTTCTGTAGCATTATCTCCAAAAAAAGTAGGTGAACACCAAGCATAGGTCTGTTAGCTGTTTATGTCACAGCAAAAGGCAGTGGTTCTCAACCTTTGATGAGTTATCATAAAAGTTACGAATCCTCTCTCTAAAAGACTGCCTATGTACATAACCATACAAGATTTTGGAAACCATCTCTGGGTCCATAGACCTTGAAGCCCCATGGACTCCTTTTCATTCATTCAGCAACTATTTAGTGAATGCCTGCTGTGCGCCCAGCTCTGTGCCAGCCTCTGAGAGGTGACCAGGATGAATAAGCTTGCTATTCTCTTGGACTTGACATTCTAGGACCAACTTTTGAGAGATTGAGAACCTCCGCCTTAGGGCATCTTTGTTGGCAGTTTGCATTTGGCTTTCTGATAGACTGAAATGAAAATATAAAATCTTTTTCTTTTTTTTTTTTTTTTGGCATAGTGGACATTGCATGGACCATTCACATACAAAACTAAGGTACTGTCATTCATGTCTGTAAGGATAGAAGCTCTAAAAATGCCAGAATTAGCTGGACAGCCTGCATGTTGAAGTAGGAAGCCCTGGGACCTAGATCTCATGGCAACAAAGACGGGATACAACAAAAAGCCAATTGGTGAACTTACGAAATCTCTGTCACGAAACTGGGAACTACCCACTCATTTGAGCATCAAACTGCAATTTAACATTCAAGTAATATTGACATCCCAGGCAAATGTGCTAAATGCTTTTAATTTGCCATCTCACCTACCTTTAGAATAACTCTGTGAGATAGGTGTTATTTTTTCCATTTTTAAGTTATGGAACTGAAACTCAGCGAGATTAGTTGACTTGACCAGCTAGTAAATAATAGAATGGCTATTTGATTCGAGCAGATATCTTGAGTTTTTTTCCAAGATACCTGCTTTCTTTGAGGGGGCAGAACAAGAGATGGGGAATAGAGAAGAGGAATTTCTTAAATTTGAGAGAGTTTATTTTTGTTTCAGATAGAGGAATGAAAAGAAGAGAGAAGGAAGAATGATAATCTTACCTCATTTCCTAAGCAAACTATGAGAAATACACTGTTGAAAGGAACACTGTCTCCATGATTGAATGTAGTATTACTTTTAAAATAGAAGCTTTCATCTTCAAACTGCACATGTGGGCAATAAGATGTCCATTAAAGTTCTAGTGCCTTATTCATTTTATTTGGTTCATTCCATTGCATAGTTAATGTTATAACTTGGAAAGATTTTATTCGAATTTTCTTTTCTCCACAGATAGGACATGTCTGGTCCAACTGATGAGACTGCAGGAGACCTGCCTGTGAAAGACACAGGTCTAAACCTCTGTGGCATGGAAGGGTTACACGGTATGGCCAGCTGCTATTTATTACAATTATGAACTTTGATCAGTAACTTCTTTACTTTTAATTTAAAGTATTTTTGATATTCATGCAAACGGAGCCATTTAAGTAACCATATAGCTCCTGATTGGAGTAAACAAGAAGATGGAGTGTTTAGAACAACATATGGCATTTTACTGCATACATCAATTATCAACAGCTCATAGAAAATGCAAAATCCCGCTCTGTTCTGATAAAGAATTGTTATAAATCATCTTTTTAAAATTCCACACATCAGTAGAAACTACAGAGAGGATCCAGCCGCCAAACCAAATTGCCTGGCTTAAATCACATTCACCATTAAAATGTTTCTGTGTGTTTAAATTTTATATGGGAGGAAATGCCGTATTTAACATTTTCTGTCTTTCAAGTAGAGTAGCTCAAAATGGTTTGTTTATGCAAGTGATATTGAGTTTGTTTTATCAAATTAATATACATTAAAGGTTTTCTTTATCCTTAGTAGTTGCCATAGTGCACGCTCAGAATGAGAAAGCAAAGCACTGCTTAAAGGAACCATTTAGAGTGTAGAGCTGTGGTTGTGTTTGCCTGGGCAGTGTGTCTGCCAGGTTGTCATGCCACTGCATTTGTCATTGAGAGGGCTCTGATGGAAATTATATTCCTCTAAGGGATCTTCATACACCTGCTAGTCAGAAGTGTGAGCAAAAGTGGCCACCTTGAACTATCACAGAAAGGTGGTCAGTGTAATGGTCATTGAAAAGGATTAATTTGTGCAGCTTTTATTGTTAAAAGTAAAAAGTATATATAAGTTTTGCTTTAGATTTTTGGCAGAGTATCAGGAATTCAAATATAAATAAAATGTAAGTGTGCAAAGCTATTCTATTTATTGGGATTTGATACCCTAAGTTCAATTCTTGCCCTCAGTAACCCATTACAGGGCTTTAATCTTTGTCCATTTGTTCTTTGTTTCTTTTGGAGGATTTTTGAAAATCAACCTACTTCACAGTGATATGGAAAATACCAAATTTAAGTTTATGCAAAAAAAAAAAAAATACACATGCTAAAAGACATAAAACTTCTTTAAAAATATTTAACATTTCATTTCCCAGCCAGGGAACTACCCCCCCGCCCCCCCCCCCAAAAAAATTTTTTTTAACACAGCTCGTAAGTAATTTCTGAAGGTTTTTTTTGGTTAGGTCTTATAGATTTTATAGTGTCTTTTCTATAACCCAACACCCATAGCTCAGAAAAATCTCTTAATCCTGTTATAACTAACTCTTGCCTTTGCAAGAAAAGAAAATACTTCTGGATACTCAGATTTTAATTTAGTTTTTTCACCATTCAGCATATAGATTGAAAAGACTTTGACTCAAAGTTTCAGCTTACATTCTTAAAAAATAGTTATTTGAACACATTTTTTAGTTCAAATCCTTCATATTGCATATAAAGAATTAATAGCAGGTTTTTATTCTCACCTCCTGTCAGTAATGTGAATACTGTGTAAAGCAATCTTAATTGTAGGTCACAAAGGAAAAATCTGAGATGGGTACATCAGATTTTATTATCAACAGTTAGCATTTGTAGAGACTAATTTAAGTAATCCCACTATTAATTACCTTGGCATTTTTGCAGACACTTCAACAATGAGGACGATGAAGTCTCGCCAGGCAGTGTCACGTATCAGTCGTGAGGAACTGGAAGACAGATTTTTACGTTTACACGATGAGAACATTTTACTTAAACAGCATGCCCGCAAGCAAGAGGATAAAATTAAAAGGTTATGATAAAAAGCTTTTAGCTTTTTTCCTGACTCTGTAAAGTTTGAAGGATATGCTTTTTTTATAAACTTAATTGAAAACCCCGCCTTGAATCTTTTTTGGAATAAGGCAGGTTGTAAATAAATACAGTTTTTAAAAATGGAAACTCTTACAAACTGGAATAATAAACCAAACGATTGTTATGATGTCTGAAGTTGCTATTTGAAAGAACGAGCTAATAGCTAAGAGTGCCATGAGTGTATCATATCTATAAATAACTTTTGGTTTAATATTTATAGTTTAATAAGCAAATAGCCAAAGCATCTGTTTTTTAATGTCTTGATTTTAAAATGAAAGTTTAAGAAAGTAATTAGCTATTTTAACTTGTTAGGATACATGTTTCCTGAAAATCTAGGGTTTACTAATGAAAACATTACTTCAGTATCTGGAACATATTTAACTTTGCTTGGGTTAGTCTAGAATCTAGATTTTTAAAGAGTCTCAACTGTTTCTGAGGAAATACTGTCACTTTTGATTTGCGTGCAAACATTTCCACAGAGAAATTTCTGAAGAGTAGATATTCTTTCATTCTTGTTCAGAAACACTGTGACTGTCTTCTAAATGGGTGGCATTAGAAACAAAACAGCACCTTCATATCTGGAAACATGAGCAGGCCTGTGTATTCACATTCATGTTCTAGGTCCAGTGAAAAGGTGAGACAGCCAAGGAAGAAGATAGGGCTCTTCCTGCTCAGAATGTGTCCTAAAGGGGTGGTGTTAGTTTGCTCTCTGCTCTGTGGACTTCGCGTCAACGACCTACTGACCTACAGTGTACTTTGAGTTGAATTTTGAGCCACGATGATGTCTTTTTTTTCAAGGGCAGGGACCCACTTGCCTAATTCCTTTTCTGACCAGAACCACACATGTCAGCCTGTCAGAATGAGGAATGGAGTCTATGACCACGAAACAATTTTTTTTTTCTTTGTTACCCTAATTGGTCAGTAAAAGAATTGAATTCACAACCTTGACCTCATTAGTAATTTGTCCTAGCCAGAAAATATGAAACAACTTAATAATGAGCCATGGAGTTTAATGGAAAAAGGTCTGGGCCAGGATTCAAGTTGTGTGCATGTGTTCTATTATCTCTTTGCCACTGGCCTATGGTATGTTCAAGTGATTTAACCTCCCTTTTACTCAGACCTGAGAGTAGTGATCTAAGGACCACTGTGACCCAAAGTTCTAAAGTCCTCCTGAATTTCACATCACTGGCAACCACCTAAATGCCTGGGTGGGACTGCCTTTAAATGTATCCTTAAGATGTAATTAGTATCACTTACTTCAGTGAATGTAGCTTTGATAAACTACATTTTTAAGTAAGTACTCAAACTTAACCTGATTACCTACAAGTTTTTAACATCATAAAATAATGAAACCAAATGAAAATTATTTCTATTACTGGAGACAGAGATGCAGTCTATGTTTCTTGACGAAGTTTCCTTAAATGTCTTTGAACGAATTTAAAGCCACTCCATTGATGTGCTTTTCTTGCCTTAAAAATGGGGGGTCATTTCTTTTTCTCTAGATGTTGACTGCTTTTTCGTATTAAATCTGTGTCTTTATTTTTAATGGAATCTGTATCTCTGTGTCAAAGTCACTCTGTACCAGAAGATGCAGACATTTATAATAGGTTGGCATCTGACTTAGATGGCTACCATATTTCTATGGCTAAGCCATTGGGTGGGGCTCAGGGTCCTAAACTCAAGGCTAAAGACTCTGTTGGGCCAATACCTGCCCAAATTTTCCACTGATACGTCATTCTCTGGATTAGGTGGAAAGGGAACTAATCCGTTGATTATTTTACTAGGGTGTTTGTGGTCCTCTTGAATCTTGGTTTTTATTATCCTATATCCCTTATAAAGCATGTTTAATGGATGTGCCTCAAGGGAAAGAGAAAACAATCTTAACTGATTATGTTATGCATAGCTCCCCCTGATGCCACATGCTGGAGGCCGAGAAGCCAGAAGTGTAGATAGACATGTATTACTACCGCTTCAACAGAGGACTCTGCTTAGGGCAAAAATAGGTTGTTCTAGGACATCCCAAAGCTATTAAGGATTTTTTTATTTCACTTTTGTTCTCTTAAGTAAAAGCTTCTGTCCATAACCATGCTAAAATAAAGCAAACCCCATTTAAAGAAAAATGAAGTGAGTTTTTATTTTCAATCTCCTGTCTGGGTCTTTATAAAAATAGATTCACTATAAACTAGAATCAGCTATTGAAGATGTGCGACCAATTTTGTAAAGTCTTGAACTTGTGTCTCTCATCAAAGCCACCTTTTCTTTCTTGTCCTGCCAAGATTTTTCCATTCACTGTCAGGCATGTTTTCCGTACGTGTATATTACATCACCCCCATGTGCCCTTTCTGTCTTTTGTTCTGTCTAACCAGGTTTTATCAAAACTTAAAAGAATCAAAGGTATAAACTCCTGAGATGTCAAAAGCACAATTTATGTCTAAACTTAAAGCTAGCCTTAAAATAATACCTATTGCATCTCATTATTTTCTACCATTAAACATGCATGTTTCTTGAGCACTAAGCCACACTTAATGGTGCACTTTGATTTCTTTTGAATTTTTCATTGGGCTTTTTATATGTGTGTATCTCTGCATTCTAACACTTATATTTGTAGTATGTCTTAATCCCAGAGAAACTGAACACAATATATCACCTAAATGCTGCATGGTCTTAACACACTTTTCCAAAGTTTTAACTTACTGTGGCTTGCAGATCTAACCCACTACATCCACAATCTGTAGCTACATTTAAGTGCATACAGCATTCCTACATAAGGTCATGCGTTAAAAATTGCATTTGAGGAACGAACATATGGAGTAAATATGTGTCCTCTCTTTACTAACCTTAAATGATAAGCCTTAGGAAACTGTTATTTGTCAGTGCTATAAAGCAGATTGTTGCCCAGTGGTTTCAATTATCATCAAAGGATTCTTCACAGGCAGTAATAGTTACATCAAAACCTGAAATTTATTATTCAGGTCCTGCACTGAAGTCTTCACAGTGATTATGTTCCTTTCAACAGAATGCATTTTATGCTGACTTCTCACATTCCTTTTCATCTTTTTATTATTTCCTTAGAATGGCCACCAAGTTGATACGGCTAGTTAATGACAAGAAAAGATACGAGCGGGTTGGTGGCGGCCCCAAGTGGCTGGGACGAGATGTGGAAATGGAAGAAATGATCGAGCAGCTGCAAGACAAAGTCCATGAGCTTGAAAGACAAAATGAAGTCCTCAAAAACAGACTCATTTCAGCCAAACAGCAACTGCAAATCCAGGGTCACAAGCAAACTCCGTACAGTTATGTGCAATCTCGTGTTAACACCGGGCGTAGGAAAGCGAGTGAAAATGCAGGCTCACAGGAATGCCCCCGGAAAGGTAAAATAAAGCTTACATTAAATCTTAAACTTAAGTCTTTTAATAGGTCATTTTACATAACACACGTGCAAAATTTTATTTCTGTATTCATGTTTTTAAGTGTCTTTAGAAAGAGAAAAGTAGTTTTTGACTTGCTGTTGATAAAATCATTAATTAACGTGAAGATCATTTTTATTTAAGAATCACTAGATCATACTCAAATTTGTTTAGTAAAACATTGAATGTAACTATTCATTCTTACTGATAAGAGACTTGGATGAAACTATGTAACATGTGAGTTTAGTTTAGTTTGAGTTGGTTTTTATATTACAGAAGCAAATTACATTGACTCAGGCAAGTGGAGAAACCAGCTAGTTTGCTTGTATATGATCACACTTTGTATTTTGCATGATCACACATAAATTCTTCATGGAAAGACCTTTTATAAAATATGCAGAATTGTTTAAATCTTCCTCACTGTAGAGACAGCATGACAGTGGGATGTGCACATATTGGGAGTTTAAAAAGTTGGGTTCTTGCTCCTCAACTTGGTGTCTGGTGCTTGGACAAGTCTTCTAATCGTTCTCAACTTAAGCTGTCTTCACATATAAAATAAAAGGGTTTACGCAAGTGACCATAAGGGTTTCTTCCATTTCCAAAAATGATCATAGGCCACGTTCCTTAGTTTGAAAATGAAACACCTAAAACCCACCCAGGTTGCAAAGCAATTCAGTTGCATAGGTGAGACTCAGTATAGAAAAGAAAGACTACGTATTTCTAATAAAATCGCAATTCTCTCCACCCGCAGACAAGCTTTATTTATAATGAAGCAATTAGTCCAATATTTTAGGTAACATTTTTTAAATTTTAACTCATAAGGAAGAAAATAAAATTTTAGCTCTAATTGATCTTCCGTTGGCATACACTTCACTTAAAGACCAAATGTTTTTAGGGACATAAAAAATGATGTACACCTTTTCATTTCAATCCATTGAGGAAAGAAAAAACACTATATAAACAGAAAGGGAGAAAAAATTATCCGAGTTTTTTCTCCAAGCCAAAATATTAACACTGTCTGTGCCCTAGCCGGTAGCTTTGAAGTCAGGAAGGCCTCCACACGGGCGGGCAGCAGCTGCAGGATGAAAGAGCATGGCTCCTCCTCGCTACGTGAGACTGGCAGGAGACTTTGAATATAACCAAAGTCACCCTAATGAATTATAAATCAGAAAGTGCATCCTGCCACTAATTAACTTTTTACACAGACGAGAGCACTTGACCTCTCAGGGCCTCGTCTTCCCCATCTCTGAAATGGTGTGATAACACCAGATTAGAAAAGAGCTCAGGACACAGCAGCACCATGGTAATATATTTCACCTTTAAAAAGTCACTTGTCATCTCTGAACCTTAGTTTTATCATTTGTGATGGCATTTGGGCAAGATGACTTCTATAAGGTCTGCAAAGTCTTCTGTACTAAATAAACACGAGTCTCAGACATTAGGTTAATATGGCAAGCTATCAATTGCTGTTTAAGTAGAAGAGTTTGATGGAAGTTTCTCCCTACAGAAAAATTAGAGCCACAGCGCAGCAGGCAGGGTCTTTTAAAAATATGACCACAAAGCTTAGATTTCTCCTTGGGTTCACACTCAGTAATTCTGACCTTTTTCACTGTTTGGTACAGAGTCCAAGACATAGAAGCTGCCCAAGGCATTAAATAGTGATGACCTATTTAATGATAGATAAACCACTATCTTTCTGAGTAAACTTGAGGTATCATTGTCCAGGTTGACACCTTCCTAACCTTACTAGGCTCTTCAAGGCCACCTTTGAGGCTGGCACTTAGACCAGATGTGTCAGAGAAAGCACAGCCTGGGTGGCTGGGTGGGGATCCCAGACCCTCTCTGGCCACAGGCAGCCTCACCCTTGAGCTACTGTACAACTATTATCATTTTCTGTGGATGCCTTGTCAGGATAAGGGACTAAAGGACCAGCTGAAGGTGCAACCGTTGTAATGTAGAAACAGTTCTTACTATGAAGAACAAAGATTTTTTGTGAAGTGTATGTTTTAAAATAGAACCATTGGCAAACTACCATGAGACTATAAGTTTTGAGATACATTTTGAGTATAAATATATTTTTTTAATTCCACTAGTGATGTTTAGTTTTTCCATGATTTATGTATGAAATGCTTAAAAATCAACATTACCGCCAAAATAAAATAACTAGCAAATTTTAACACAGTCAACTATTTTAATGTTTTAGGTGAAGCCTCTTCTATTCTTTATTCTGCATCTCAGCAGTAGATGGTGAAAATTTTGAAATAACAAATAATAGTTCCATTATTCTAATTAAAACTCTAATTTTTAAAAAGTAAACTTTCCTAAAGAGAAAGAATTTTTTCTGTATCTTTACATCTGAGACTATGCACCATTAAAAACTAATTTATTTGTAATTTACCTACCTTAAATTCTACTAATTTAATTGTGCTATGTCATATTTTATCCACCTCAAACTCAAATAATTTATTCTTTAATTGTAGAGAAACTCATGTAATTAAAAGTATGTATCATTTTTAACAATGGAACCAGGCTTATAAAATTGCACATAACTAGTTTTACAAGAAAAATTGTATTTTAAGTACAGCAGCAAAATATTTTATTCAAAGGAATCCTATTGATGATTCCAACCTCAAATTACCTTTGTTTCAATATGGATTTTCATATTCAGGTGTGGAATAAACCAAAGTGCAGGAAGCATTTTGACTTACACTCACAGTTTCTATGAGTCACACAAATGAAGGTAAGATGCAAACTGTAAGGTCAAAGAATGGGAATAACTGATTTAAAAATCAGAAGCCTTTATCAATAATTTTTTTTTTTTGAAGGGGGGTAGTTCCCTGGCTGGGAATCGAACCCAGGCCATGGCATTGAGCGCGCCAACGCCTAGCCACTACACCACCAAGGAACCCCCTCAATACTTTTTTTAAAAGTGAAGTTTGAAAACCTATTCCTTCATACTTCTGTTTATATTGTAAAGACCTGATATGAAGACTTTGGTTCTTTCAGAAATTACTTCAGGAGTGTTAAACCTAAGTTGAATTAAAGTATTTCTAGGTAATTTTGTTTTCATAGTAGAATTGCTAAATGGGCCAGACTTGCTGCTGTATTTCATTTAATGCCAACTGATGGCTGAGATCTAATAGTCCCTTTGGCAATGTATTTGTAATTCTCTGTACTATAGAGCACACACTCTCAGTACTTAGGAAATTTTATTATACTACAAAATACCTTATGATAGCAAATCAAGGGTCCTCTTTTCTGACTTCTGTAATCTTACTAATTTATTTTTAGGTATTAGATTTCAAGATGTAGATACAGCGGAAACTCTACAACCCATGCTTACAAAATATGGCAACAGTTTGCTTGAAGAAGCCAGAGGAGAAATAAGAAATTTGTATGTATTCTTTTTGTGGTCATTTAGAACTTTGTTTATTGATCACATTTGTTTTCGATCCCTCGCTTTCCTTTATTTTAAACAAAATTGGTGTATTTACAAATAATTCACTCCACTGAAATACAGCTGGATCTATGGCGTAAGAACATATTATTAAACATGTTTCCATTAAAGTGAGGAAAATGAACCACTGAACCAACCACATTGATGAGAGGGTTTATAGAATAGTCCTCTTCATATCCTTTTCCCCCAAAGAAATGGCGTAAAGTCCATTTGTTTAGAAGAGTATAGGCTTTAGAGGCAACATTTTTATTGTCAGAAAAATTATAGGTATTGTTTTTTAAATCATGAATTAATTAGTGTTTTTGTGGTTAAAAGACTGGAGGGAGTGGCTTAAAAGTTTGGAGTTATCAAATACATATGGATTTCAGATTTTGTTGCACTGTGATTCTACAGTGTTGCATACTTCATCATATTCTGGTTTCAGAAAAGTTACTTGGGCCACACTTAGCCTAATTTTCCAGTTAATCAAAGCCTCGTGGTTTCAGCATCTGTGCCGCCAACGAATGAAGCTAAGGTTCCACCTTATCTGCAGGCCTTCACTTGGATCGTCGGAAAATAACAGTTCTGAGCGAGGAAAGAAGACATGAGGCAAAGAGTCAAAGACATGAGGCAAACTTGAGAGAGTTGCTTAAGAATAAGATGGGCTTACATTTTTTCCTTTTGAGTATTTTAAATACCGGCTGCAGTACCGATTGAGAGAATCAAACTGAAAGACGAGACCTAATCATGCTGACCAGCTCGTCCGCAGAAAAGCCAGGTCCATGCCCATTTCCTGAGTCTCGTCACGCTGGGATCCTGCTAGGCCAGGTAGAGAGAAGTAGATGCTAGAGACCAGGAAATGATGTTTCGCAAAATTTTTTGCCGCCTCTCTCTGACATGTTAATTTGGCCAATATAGGTAAGTCTGCCTATGAAAGGACAAAGGCATAGACATAATCTGAAGATGACTAGGTTGTGGAATACATAGTAGGTGACCAATAAATACTTACGAATTGAGTTGAACCAATATCCAGTCCATTGCCTAGGACATTCTCTTCTAAATGGACATCTTGAATTGTTTTATATGTACCTCCCCATCACATTTTATCTGCTCCTGTTTTCCTATGTGCAGAACCACTTCAGCTAAAAGTTTTAACTTTTGCTTGCTCTTTGTTATGAAGCACTTACTTTGTACTGATCTTAATACTGTGGATATTTCTTCAAACTACAAGTTCACGTAAAGGGTCTTTATTTCAGAGAAAATGTCATTGAGTCACAGAGAGGCCAGATAGAAGAGTTAGAGCACTTGGCTGAGATCCTGAAAACTCAGTTGCGAAGAAAGGAAAATGAAATTGAGTTATCTCTTCGTCAGCTTCAAGAGCAGCAGGCTACAGATCAAAGGTACGTTAAAACAGAAATATCATTGTGATAAGGTCAAAATTAGTTTAAAATACTCTATCACGTGCCACAGATGATAGTGGAGTCTGTTCAAACATCACATTTTGGCTTAACGCTCTTCATATAGACCTGCTCTAGACCTACTAATTGCTATCAGCAACTCTAGTCTTGGGGCGCTTTTTTCTGACTCCTGGGTCTCATCTTGTTGATTCCACTGTTTGCCCCATCTACCAAGACTGGAGAAAGTTCTGACACCATTTGATTGTACTACCTACCGAGAGGAATGTGTGTGACAAGGACTCAGCTGTTGGCACACCTTGTAAGCCCAACCTTAAGTTTTTTTCAACCTTTAGAGGTTGTAAACTCCATAATGTGCTACCAGGTTTTTAACCCCAGAAAGGTGTTACCTCGCCTAAGATTCAAAGATTGCATCAAAATCTGTTGATCGTTAGGGATGACAGAGGGGCCCTTCAGTAGTCTCCTTGCTGCCTCTTCATTTTTGACGTTTTATAACATTTCTTTTCTATCCTCCTTTGTTATTTTTTGATTCCTGATACCATTTCTCTTGTGTCTTCACATTGAGCTTCCAACAAGACTTTATGCTTGTACTGTATTCTTTCTTGAATTATTTTCTCCCTTCTGTGGCTTTTCTCTTTTCATTTCTTTTCTTTCATTCTTTATGTTTGCTCTTTTGGACCAAACATCCCTAAAGTACGAGAGAGCAGTATACTGAGCTGCCACACATGTATCACTCAGCTTTTACGGTGCCCAGTGTGTTACCAACCTTGTTTAATCTGTCCGAAGGCCTTTATTGTCTTCAGTTAATTAGCTCCAGTATGGCATCTCACTGGTGAATACTTCGGTATATATCTCTGTCTGGTAAGAAGTTTTCTTTTAACACAACCACCATGCCATTATCACACTCACCAAAGTTTATAGCAATTCCTTGAAATTATCTAGTAGCCAGATTACAGTCAAACTTCCCTGCAGATGCCTTCCTACTGTTCATTTGAATTGGAATCCAAATAAAGCCTACACATTGCATTTGATTTTGTATCTTTTATTTCTCTCTCCATGGTTTCCTAAACCAGACCTAGACCCTCTATTTGTTTTTTTCCCTTTGTAGTTTATGTGATATCATGCTTATGTGACTAAGTTCTTATTTAGGAAAATGAAGTATCATTTTCTGATTTTTCATTTCAGGTTCAGAGTTTAGTTATCCTTTAACAAACTAAACGTACATGGTAATATTTGAAAAACCTAAGAAAAGATGCATAATGTGAGACTTGTTTAAAAAAAATAAAGTAGAGGGTGAGGTAGGTGGGAGGGTGTTGTCAAATACATGGTGATGGAAAGGAGAGCTGACTCTGGGTGATGAACACATAACACAACACACAGACGATGCACTGCAGACTTGTACACCTGGAACCTGTGTAATTTTACTAACCACTGTCACCCCAATATATTTAATAGTAAAAAAAAATTGTAAAGTTTTGTATTTGTAGTAAAATAAATGTCTCATTTCTTAAGAAATTATAACTCTACTGATGGGGCTCATTAAGATGAAAGAAATTTCTTCTTAAAGTGAACTTAATCACTGAATTAAAGGGATGCTACCCTCAGTCTCTCTGTGTATATATTTGAATGCTCAAAATGAATATAGAAATGATTGAACATTCAATAAAAATCTGAATAATTCTGTCAAATAATATTGATATTAAGAAAAAATTTTTAAATAAAGTGGGCTAAAAATTCTATGAAAAACTATCACAGATTTAAAAGATTAGTATGATCTCTAATAATTTCTGTTTCTAAAATATGTGTAAAATTAAATTATATAATGAAATTTTACATATTTACTGACTTTATACATGCTTCTAAGTGCAAGGCAAAAGAAACATGAATACTTTTGAGCATTAGATTTCTGTTAGGTGATGTAGTTTGAACCCTGGCTTTGAACTAGCGTGAGTACCCAGGTGTTATTCATGTTCCCCTGGGAAGAACTGATTTACACTTAGCCTTCTTGGAAACCCAAGCAGTGGTTCCTTGTGAGAAACAGTGCTGAGGACCAGACCCCCGCACTGAGTATGATTATCTCACTGAATTGCCCGCAGCCGTATTTAAGAAATTACCTGAACCTAAAAATTCTGCACTTGGGCCAAGCCTAGCTTGGAGCCCATCCCTGTCAACTTCACTTTCTCTGTTGTATTTCTTAAGATCCCAAAGAGTAGCATGGACACTGTGTTTGCTCTTCCCTCTTCCCAAGGGATATGATCATCTGGGAACTAGAGTGTTCAGTGTTCATTGGGAGGGAGGAAAAGACCCTTCCGTCCTAAGACGAGAGCAGCAGAAGAAACAGTAATGGACAGGTACACGTGTTTTCTCCTGTAAACATTGTTCAGCGAGAGACACCAACAAAAAAAACACAGAGGAGTTACCTTAAAAACTAAACTGCTGCCCTCCTCAGGGGCTCTCTTATTAACTCCAGAGCAGCCTAGTTCTTTGTCACATGAAAAGATCAGAAGTAGAGACAAAACAAATACTATAGGTAAAGGCACTTTTGTTGCAGAGGCCAAAGAAATAAACCAATTTGTACCCTACCTCATTGATGTCATAAAGTTGAAAATTACACGTTATTTGCTTGGAAGGAAGGGTACCCATAGTGAATGGCATGTTCCTTGAAATACAGTTGTTGAAAACTGAAGAAATGACTTCAAATAAGGGGCTTCAAGTCTTTTTTTCTTTCTTATATGTTTACACATAGCTGAAAGTTTTATGTGTAACAGCCTCTTTTTTTTTTTTTTTTTTTTGAGAGTAATGGAAAACTGTTGAAAAAAATGTTGGGGAGAGTATAAAACTTGGGATAATTTACTGTAGAGAAAAATCACAAAAATGGAAAACATATTTCAACTTGTCTTTCACGGATACATTATTTCAGATTTGAAATTCTAGAAGTCTGATCTACATGTTGGACCCCTTGTTCTCAAACATGAACTGAACATAGTTGTAATCTTCAGAGTGCGCTGCTTGATATTTATGGCAAAGAGCCCTTTCATAGAATATTACAGAAACTCCTCACAGTATGTGTTTAATAGACCAGTTTGGTTTGGCATCAGCTTGACATAAACTTTTGGTTATCCAAAGCCCTTAATTGCTTTGAAGTAAAAACCCAGTGCTGCTCTTTTTTATTAAAATCATGTTTTTTCCTGTTATTGTGGTCTATTTTGGAAGACAGAGTTGTGATTTTTGCATATGTTCTACATAATGCCTCATTAGCAAAAAATCTTGTATCATTTACAAGTAGCCTGAATGTCTGTGTTGTTTTGAACAAAAATCCATATTAAAATTTAAACAATATAAAAATGCACATTTTCTGCTTATTAAAAAGGCCGTCTTAAATTAAATGTGATGCAGTAACCAGTGAACACATGTACATGAACATAAAATCAGAATGATTTTACCTTTTACTGACTTTTTCAACTCCAAAAATATTTATACTCTTACCAAATGTGTAAGTAGTTTGCACTATGTTTTTTTTTAAGTACATGTTAGGGTGTTTACCTTCTTAATTAAAAATCATGTTAGTGCCATAATGTGCCAGTGGAGGCACTTTAACCCATAAACGTTCCAGACATTCTGACTCGCCCTCTTGCCTTTGGTTGACGAGGACTGTCAGACCGTTAGACAGACCTTCTGCGGCGGAAGCAGCAGCTCGGCTCCAGGGGCTGGTCTCTCCCCTCTGGGCAGACACAGCATTACTTCCTGGAAGAACTCTTAAGTTCTTCCCCAGCATTCCAACTGAAAAACTGCAAACCTACAGAAAAGCCGTAAGAATCGTAGTGTGAACACTCACGTGCCCTTCACCCCTTTGCAAGTTTGAAAATGACATACGCCCTCTCCGCATTCTGCACGGCCCCTCCCCCCACTCCTGCCTGAGAGTTAGGGCCATGCATTACTTCACCCTCTGTACACTTCTGAGTGTCTTCTGGGAACAAGGACATCCTCCTACATAACTGCAGTGTAACTGTCACATTCAGGACAATTAACAATGAATGATATAGCAGCACCGTCTAATACACAGGCCACGTTCAAATTTCCCAGTTGTCCCAATAATGTCCTTCATAGCTGTTTTGTTTTAAATAGCTGTTTTTGTTTTGCTTTGCTTTTGTGTTGATCTGGTATCCAATCAAGGCTCGTGTCTTGGATTTAATTGTCATGCCTTATAGGTTTTCTTTATTCTGAAGTGCTTCCTCAGCCTTTTCCAGCCCACCGATAGCCGTTTACAGAATGTCCCTCAATTGGGATTTGTCTGATTGCCCAGCCCCTTAATTTAGAGGGCACATCTGGTTCTCGGATGGAAGGGTAGCTGGGGCCAGGAATAACCATGCAAAGATTATTATGACACAGGGAGGTGATCTGTCATTTTTTAAAAATGTATTCACCGAGCTCTTAACTGCTGTTTTAAATACCTTACTTAGAATTTTCCCAATGAAAAGGATCACTTAAATACCATTTTTTATTCCTGTTCTTTTAACCATTAATATCATATAAGATTTTTCTGTGATAGCCACCTGACATGTTTTCTCAGCATTTTATACGAACCACAGAAATTGCCCAGTTAATAGTAAATAACGTCTTAGTGCGTGCATATGTGAGAGTGGAGGGAAAGCCAAACATAGGAACATCCCCGTGGAAGGAAGCACCTTAGGAGAGTGGAAAGCATCTCTCTCTGAAGCCTGGATGTGAGTGTGAGGGGGTGGGGGCGCTGGCCAGACTCTTTGCTTCTGTCAGCCCCAGTTCGCCTAGCTTCTGAACCCCAAAGCCTTCTCTCCTAAATAGTGTTCAGTGCTGTGTTACAGCTATGAAATGAAGGTAAAAAAAAGGGTCAGCAGTTCCCTTCCTTTTAAACAGCAGCCTCTTCCATCCCTAGAGACATTATGTGTCTGAAAGATTTTGTCTACTAAGCTTTATTTATTAATTTAATCAATTCTTTATTCATCAGAGACTGTACCATACCAATCATTGCTTCTGATCATTGTGAAATGACTTGACTTGGTATAATGATCAAAAGACAAAAACAATGTAAGAGCTTTAGTTCACTTTAGCAACTGCATCACCAATAAAGCTACATTTCCTATTGGGCTTTTTGATCCACTGAATGTAATTCTCAGATTCCCATTACTAGTTGGAATCCATTAAACTTGATCCTCAAAATGGACCTTGTTAGAAGATAGGTCAGGATTTGGGTTCTTCCTTTCCCCACCCAGTCCCTGGGAGTGTTCCCCCCATTTTCAGAAGAGCTGGATTATACACATGTAGAGAACATGACATAACTATCCCCTTCCACCCCTTGTGGATGTTGAGAGGAAGAAAATACCGAGTTCTGATCTATGTTTTGACCCAACACCGCAAGAAAAAACATGATCCACAGGCAAATGAAAGTACACGTTTTTTCCTCTGTGCAGTCTTGAATCAGGGAGCATTATTTTCACCTATGAACTCAAGGAGCCGTTTTTGAGCCAAACCATTACCTTACAAGCAGACTGCCTTCAGCTGTTTTAGCAAAGCTGATGCTACTTAATTTGCAAGTCACCTTCTGTACTCCTGTTCAGAAGGGGTGCCTTGCTGATGCGTGGTACTGGTGTATCCCTAATAAGAGCTATAAATGACCTACATTTCTTCTAACAATACATTTGCAGGATACCTACCACTGTTAAATAAACAAACAAACAAATGGCCAAGTTTTTTTCCTCCTAAGGTTTAACTCTGTCCCCCAGATTCGGTCAGCCTAAAACTGTTAGGTAAAAGCAGCCTCTCTCCTCTCATCACTATTTGACCTGACTCCTCTCCAGAATCTCTTCACCTAGCTTCTGAACCCCAAATGGTGTTAAGTGCTGTGTCACAACGTTTCTGCCTCAAAAAATCAAGAGGCTTTTTTTTAGCAGTCATAATCCTTACCGCAGCAAAGAGTGACATATCCATGGGGGTTTGTGGGTAGAGGCAAGGGAGTTGTGTACCTGGGAAAGGAAGGATGAGAAGCTTACTGGGGCAAAGATCTTTGCTTCTGAAGCCTTCCTATTAGACTACACGTCACATAGCTCCACGGAAAGTCTTGCCTTCTCCCGTGTAGCTGAGGTTTTAAGTTTCTGGATTTATTATGGCGCCCAGTAGCCAAGCTGGAGTCAAGTGTTTGCAAGGCTTCCATTAGAAATTCCTTTTACAGAGTTTATTGCTTGACTGTTTCAAATTATGAGAGAAACTTGGCACATAGGTTGTTGAGCCGCATTACTTTTTTCAACATAAAATCTAATTTATTTCAGTTTGTTTTTAATCTAGAGATGGGCCAACTCTTTTCATAGTTTTAGAAGATCTTATCATAATTCTAGGTAATATATCTGTTTTTAAAAATAGAAAAAGAAAACAAACTGGATATTTCAACTTTTAATGGTGCATAGGTTTTTGTTTTCAAAATTTTTTAAAATTTTGATTAATTTTTATAAAGCATTTCATTGATATGCTTGATATCTGTTTGCAAATCATTTCACCACATGTAATGCAGCGTGCATGAGTTGGCACATGACTGTCAGAGTTCATCTGAATGCTTTCTGCTGTGCATTGTTCTTTCTATTCAAATGTCAACCTCCTGAAGGTCTGAAGTTCCCATCTTGGTGAGTGGAATGGGGCAGGAAAATTAATACACTGTGGAGGTCACATAAATGGTTGCTCATTAAGTTAGCTCTGTCCCATTTGTCAGAGGTCTCCAACCTGAGGCCTTCCTCCACAGCATGGGGGACAGGCCACTTCCCAATGACTCCAGGTCCTTTATTCCTTCAGCATCCTTCTCACAGTCCTCGTGAGCTTTTTGTGACGTGGCCTTCTGTCTTTTCGCTCTCATTTCCACCCTTCTTTTATTACTATTTTTTACTGATGGAAAAACGTTGAGTCGATGATCACGTTTGAGATGGTTCTTCACTATACACCTTCCCAGAGACCAGACCCCATTCGTCACAGTGTTGATTTTACCATTTCTGGACTTCAGATCATTGTCTCAGCACTTTCAGCTTGGCAGCAAGTCACGCTTCTCCTTGTTACCCCTCAGAAATCTCCGGTCGTAATAATGACTGTGCTGTAGAAAGCCCCCAAACCAGACACTTAGAAACAATTACTAAGGACAGGTGTTGATAGTGTTCCAGAACAGGTGTCCTCTCTAGCGAACTGACTTTTTATTTTGAAATCAGCTATTGCTGATTTCTAAATACTAATAATACTTGTGTTGTGTTTGTGTTCACTTGTTGGGCATTGTGAGTATAAAATACTGTCACTTTTCCTGGCAATACTTTGAAAAGTCTAAACTCCAAGGAGCTTAAGAAAATATTCAAGAAAACATCCACCAATTAAACCACTGAAAGTTTTTGAAAGATAATTACTGGCCTTTGCCATACAAAGAAAATTCAAAATTAAAACCTGTTATTTCTGTGACCCTACACAGCTGAATGGGTTACTGGGACTTAATTCTCTGTTAATATCATTAAGTAATAGTTATTATTTAAATATATCTGACATATATGTCTTCTTCAAAGTATTAACAAACTTAAAAATAAGAAAAAGTACCAGGGCCAACTGAAAATGTAAGAAAATGTTTGAAATGATTTGAATAGTATTCTGTCCTTGTGTATCAATAAATGTCACTCACTGTTGAGTGGCCAAACCAAGTAATTTTGGAAAAAACAAATGAATTACATTTTGACTTCTAACTATGAAAAAAAAGTGAATGTTTTCTTTAAATCTATTGAAAATATACTTTTCTCCACCTTACAGTTTCCTTAGTGAGTAAAGGTAACACTGAGGGGAATGATAGTGAGTGTACTGTTGACCGTATTCTCAGAACAACCAGATAACCTGTTTTAGACACGTAATTATTTTAACATTGTGTTAAGACTGTGCCCTGGGCAAGATCCAGGTTCTTGGACTTGTTTATCTTCTGTGTGAGGACAACTAACTGTCCGATGCCAAAATACAATGAACTTTCAAATATCAAAGAGGAAAATTAAGTATTTCAAGCCCTCAGCTGGCTTACAGATGTGTGGGCTTTGTAGTCCGTTTTCTGGTTCCAGTAGGGCATTGTGACAATTTTTCCAATATGTGGACGCTAGATAAGTTTTGGAAGCAAAATTACTTGAAGTACTGAAATAATTTTCTGAATTTAAAATATTTTGTGTTTATTTTTCTGAAAAGTATAGTCTAAAAACTGAGCTTCACAATTCTTAAGATACTTTTGAATGTAAAATATATTAAATTAAGGAACCTTTCTCCATCAAGAAAATACATGCCTTTTGAAAACAGGTATTCATTTAGATCTATGATTAACCTTTAATAAGATCTTCCTGTTAAATTCTACATTTGCTTTAATCTCGGTAGGAAAAATACAAACTAGTATTGCGGCATATAGAGTTTCTATATACCCTGTGGATGTTAAATGATCTCTTACAGCTAAAGGCACATCTGCAACGTATTTAAATGCCAGCTTTGGGCATTATTAGTATAAAACGCTAAGTCACTTTTTTTGCAAATATTTTGAAAAGTTCAAACTCCAGGAGGAAACCCCAATAAATGGTATTCTTATGATACCATTTGTTTCAAGAGAGTGGTGGGAAAATGAGTGACAGTATTGCATATTTTTCATTTAGGGAAAAGTAGTACAATAGTCCTTAAAATAAGTCTGAAGTTTGGTGGGGAGTGATGTCTGTGCTGAAGACTGATGTCCTTCTGTACCATCTTCAAGGACACTGTAAAATGATTTTAACTCCATATTCTTAGTCATTGTATAGGCGACCCAAGTCATCAGACTTGGGTCTTCCTTCAAATTCTGAGAGTCTATGAATTTGTGAAAGTTCAGGAATGATTGTTGGTTGGTTTTACTAATAAATCTATCCTAAGTGTATAATAAACTTAATACCTTGATGACTGATCTACAAGTGTATAAATTTTTTCTAGGTAACATTCAATGACAATTTGTGGTTCCATCACAGATTTTTGTTTTCTTTTGCCTTGCATTTTTTACTCTGTCTCTCTTTTTCTTAAACATATCATTGAAGGTCAAACATTCGGGACAATGTAGAAATGATTAAGCTTCATAAACAACTAGTGGAGAAAAGCAATGCTCTTTCAGTAATGGAAGGAAAATTTATTCAGCTTCAAGAGGTACTGTGTTCATTTATTTTATTATGATGATACACAGATCGCAATGGTTTAAAAGTAATATCCAAGTTGTACTTTTTATTAGAATGGTAACACAAAAAGTAATTTGTAAAGATCACTCCTTTTATTTTCAAGTGTGTATAATTTCACTTCATATATTATTTGTTATTTATAACTTAACTAAAGAAACAACTAACTGCTTCGACTTTTTATAAATATCTGTCATCTTAAAATAATAAAGGCATTTATCATAAATCATCTAATGCCAAGAAAATTTATTTTTAACTCTTTTTATCTGACTTCATGTGGGCACATAGCACTAAAGGTTTAGGTGTATTTGCATGTCTTTGGTTCTAAGCACTTATGAAATAGCCAAAGTGAGGAGTAGGCCCAGAATCAGTTTTTAAGTCTGTCTTTCTTTGATGTGGTATTTTGCTTTGTTTTGTCACTACCATTATAAGAAAATATTTGAGCACCCGTCATGTCAACTATCAGTGTGTTTATTTTAAATCTTAGCCAGTCAGGTTGAGAACACTTGGGGCTCTTCATCCGATAATTGTTTTAACAAGAACTGTGGCCCCCACAGGCATGTGCCATCAGAGGTCTCCTATTTATTGGTGCTGCATAATTAATATAGGTTCTGGAATTAATTAACTCCAAAACATTCCCGATGAGCAGAATTTATATTAAGCAGTGTAATAGCACCCCCCCAACCCCACCCCCCACATCTGCGGTTTCACTTTCTGTGGTTTCAGTTATCCACGGTGAACCTCAGGCCGAAAATACTAAATGGAAAGTTCCAGGAATAAACAGTTTCTAAGTTTTACATTGCATACCGTTCTGAGTAGTGTGATAAAATCTTGGGCCCTCCTGCTCCATCCCACCTGGGACTTGAATCATCCCTTTGTCCAGCAAATCCACATGATATACCCTACCCGCCCCCGTTACTTGTTTATCAGAGAGAGAGAGACCATTTTGACATAACTTTTATTATAATATATTGTTATAATTGTTCTATGTTATTCTTAGTTATTGTTAGTATTTTGCTGGGCCTAATTTATAAATTAAACTTTATCACAGGTGTATGTATAGGGAAAAATCATAGTATACCTAGGGTGTGGTACTGACTGGAGGTCTTAGAATGTACACCCCACAGATGAGAGGGCTCTACTGTGCTTCCTTTGAAGTACTGAGACAACAGGAGCAGCAAATTGATGCAAAGTATAGGGTCATCTGAATCCTAAATTCACTATTAAATTAGATAAACATTGTTAAACCATATTCTGGGTAGTATTTCTCATCCTTCAGGAACCTCCTTAAATGTCAAGTAATAACTGCCTTTTATAAGAGAGTCTGTGAAAAAGAGGAGACTAATTAGAGTGGGAATGATAGCTCTATCTGCACATAGATAGAAGAGAGAGATTAAAAATACAAGTACGAGAAAACTGTTTCTAAAATGACGAATTAAGAAAGGAATGGAAAAGTGGTTTCCTCTTTTACCAACTGACTGTTTTGATTTCCATTTCACAGTGATGCCAGGCCTCTGTTTAAATACCAACACTAACAAGTGTCTGCTCTAGCACAGGTTAGGTAGAAATTTGAGAGGTTCAGACCAACAGCTTCAGTGAAGCAGGAAGCCCAGAGAAAGCTGGTTAAAGATAGTGTTCTATAATATCAGGATGAACAAAAATTGGACTCGGGTAGTTCAATCGCCATGTTTCTTCTAAATAATCGAAGGAGAACGTCAGTCCCATTTAGCAGAGGAGGCATAGATAATATGGTCATAGGGGCTCTGTGAAAAGACTTTAGTGCAATCACCTTCATTTATGAAAGAAGTATCCAAAATTGAATTTAAAACATATTCATAAATAGACCATTTTTTAAAAGTAAGAAGACTTCAGTAACTACTTTACTGAATTGAACATTTTAACCTAGGGGTGGCCAACCTTTCGGCTCCCCTGGGCCACACTGGAAGAAGAAGAATTGCCTTGGGCCACAGATAAAATACACTCACACTAACGGCAGCTGGTGAGCTAGAAAGTGGTCCGTGCATAATTTTCGTCATGTTTTAAGAAAGTTTACAAATTTGTGTTGGGCCACATTCAAAGCCGTCCTGGGCTGCATGTGGCCCACGGGCTGCAGGTTGGACAAGCTTGTTTTAACCTAATTGTATGGAAATTAGAAGTTAACTTTCCAAGGCTGTTTATATGTTGTGGTGACAAGTTCTTTCAGTTTGAATATCTGTGGTCAGCATTGATTTTTGACCCAGGCAGCAGTATTTTTAAACAGCAGGTCCAACCACTGTAATCTCAGCACAAAGAAAATTAATTGCTAAAACTGATTTACTCAGTAGTCACTATCAACAAGTCAAAAACTGGGCAGAAATTTAAGAAAGAACAAAAGCAGTTTGCATGATGTGACCGTGCTAAGTTAACCTTGTATTTTCTCCCTCATGATACACTTAAGTTAAGAGTGTCTCTTAGGGACACGTAGCACAAAAACACTGTGTGAGGTGAAGAACAGACTGTATACTTGAACTTCAGGAGTTAATTCATTTATAGAACTGTAACCCTGTATTCTAATCAGAATCCAGAGATAATTTTGAAAAGGATTCCTTTTTGGTTTTTAGAAGCAGAGAACTCTGAGGATCAGCCACGATACCTTGATGGCCAGTGGAGAGGAGCTAAATAAGCAACTTAGAGAGCAGCGTTTAAAATGCTGCAGCCTTGAGAAACAGTTACAGTCCATGACATTTTCTGAGAGAAGAATAGAGGAGGTAAGCTTCCAAATTGTTCAGCACTCGGAGTATCGAAACTTCTCTGTCACTAGCTGTTTTAAAAAAATAAAAGAGATATTTCAAGAATTACGTTTATTTGAAAATCCTAAACTGCATGCATGGTGCTCTGAGCACAGCAGACTGTAGTCAACATGCTATGTGCATGGCAAATCACTGCTTTAAAATGCTCGCAAACGTTCCGAGATTTCACTGTTTACCTAAAGTATTCAGGGCCTTTAAGGAAAAAGAAAACATGGTATTTTGAAATTGAAGCCAGATTATCTAAACTTAACTTTCTCGGTTTCAACAGCTTATCACCCATCCGAGATACCAAAACAAAATTAGGGGCATATATCTGTTTTGGAGGAGGATGCTCTGTTCTGCACCACCAGAAATTTTGTGCAATTATTTAATTTTTTTTTTCTAAGAAGTTGTTTGGAAACTCATCTTTCTGTTGTTATTGCTGCTCATGTCTCCCAGCTTGCACCATCTTGTCCTATAGTCTGTTAAACCTGTTGCAAAGAATGAAATTGAAATAAGATGCCTATATTCTCTTCTCATCTGGGGAGAGTCTTTTACTGTGTCTCATACTGCCATCAAAAGAGAATTTTGAAAATGAAAATGAATTTTTTGAGTACTTTGGTCCACGGGAAAAGGTTGTAAATACAAAATATGCTGCTGAAGGAAACTTAAATACTGGAAATAAATACAGAAAGCTAAATTTTAGTCATACCGATAGAATTATTACCCCAAGTTAATTTCTAAAAAAGTTCATTGGGATAAAACAGCGTACATAATTTTACTTTTTCATTCCTTTATTTAAAAGATGTGCTGCTGGCTCTTTGTAAATTCCAGGTAACGGGAGAAATTGTGTCTTCAGAGTGAATGGTATTGACACAATTTGTTTCAACTCTGAACCAGAAGAAAAGTTAATCCTGTTATTTTTTACAGGCCAATTGGAAATTAATACAAAATGAATATAATGATGGAATTCATCGGGGAGAAAAGTAAAAAAATATTGTGTTTCCCCAGACTTAACAGCAAGCTTTTAACACGTTCTTTATTGACTTTTGGCGTAGGTTGCTGTAAAGCATTGCATACATTTCTACTAAATTAAAACAGAAATATTAATTTCATGTTTACTTAACAACTTGGAAAAAAATCAATGCTAAATTAAATACAGACAATATAAGTGGACTAGTTAGCAGCTGCAGTTTAGAAATCAAGACTGAAATTTATTAGCCTCCTCTCGTGTTTTATTTTTACTTGCATGTGGTTTTATATGATAATCACCTAATGTGTAATTTTCTTTGCATTTTAGTTGCAAGATAGAATTAATGATTTAGAAAAGGAACGGGAACTATTAAAGGAAAACTATGATAAACTTTATAACAGGTAAGTAATGATTCCATGTGTGCTCTCATTTACTTGCTTGAGATCTTATACCAAAGCACTGGATATCAGAACATCTAATATTTGTTAAAGAATTAGCAACAGATGATTGCAAGGAATATATGTATGTTATAAAAGAAAAATAATCATTTTTAGCCATTGATGATAAGTACTTTAACCTGAATGGTAGTCTCTTACTAAGAAAACGATCTCACTTTGTTACCAGTGACAACTGTGTCATTTATTGAACACAGACCATCAGCTAAATAGGCACTGTGCTAAAGACTCTTTATACATTATTAAAAATTCCTCACAACAACCTGGGAATGTAGGGATGGTAAATTCCCATTTTTGCAGACAATGAAAATAAAACAGAATTAGGTAACTTGCTTCCATTCTTAGGACTACACAGTGACAGAGCTCGTATTCAAACCCTGTCTGGTCTCTCCAAGCCCTTGTTTGATCCCCGGGGCCACCCAGCCTGTTGGTTGAGACTGGTCCTTTGGCGGAAGGCAAGCTGTTCACTAAGCATCATTTCAGTGGTATATATCATCTATGTTGTCTGCCTACCAGTATTGATTATCTTTGCACAGTGGCTCATTCTACGAAGGGTTACCCATAGCAGCCTCAAACATCCGTTAAAATAGAATCCGGAGCTCTCCAGCAAGGATGGACTGGCTAAAATCTTTATGCTGGATTTGCCTTCAGCCCCCTTCCAGATCTTTTGGCCCTAATGCTTTGTTCAGGTTCCTCTCATCAGCCTTGATTAATTTTACCTAAAGCATTTATTATACCTCCTGTTTCGTATTTCCATCTCTATAGGAAAATACGTAGGTTTATCTTGATATATAGCTAAGTAGTAGTAATGTGTTTGAAAAATTCAAATTACTCCACACAGGTCACATGACCATCATGTGGTGGAGAAAATGTTATCCTCATGTTTCATGAAGGAGGGAATTGAGGCTCAAAAGAAGGTGAGACTCGCACAGAGTCACACAGCATCACTGATACCCCGGCACAGGACTAAAATTCAGTTCTTTTGACTGTAAAACTTGAATTTTTTTCCCCCATACTTCACTATCTCTTTGATTTTAATTGCAGTGGGAAAGTGTATATTCGAAAGGGAAATTCATGGAAAAACAGATAGTTACTCATGATAGGTCCCTCACATATTCAGAAATTTTTTTGACTTTTATTTATTTTCAGCATCTTCTAATTTCAAATAATTTAACATGGCCTTAAAACAAGAAAATAAGTGCCATTTGGCCATTACTTATATATTTCCTACTTCTGCCCAATTAGAGGGTTTACTGAACCTACTTTATACTTTCTTGGAATAAAAAATGTATCTGGGAATAATGCATAAATGGAATTTTGAGAAAGACATATTTTTCTCATATTTACTTTATCACCATGAAACTTTATCTTTTCATGTTAGAAGATGATCTAAGAGTGTAAATCTGACTTTGAATGTTTTTTTTTCCTTTTATGTTTTATGCTTGAGCTACATTTTTTTTCTGTCACATTAAAAACAGACTTCATTATACTGCTTACACTTGAATTTTGTGTGAAGTGTATGGAAGTAAATGTGTGTAATGAGTGTCAAAACATTGTGTGTCAAAAAAGAAATTCACGTCACTTAAGCACAAAACCCAGCAAGCACACACGATAGTAAAGTGAACTATAAAATTCCCAAATACAATTTTTTTTAATATATGTTGTTCAGAAGTTGTAGAAACTATGAAACTCAACAAAAACTCAACAAACTCTACAAACATCAACATCGTTCCTCAAATTCTTTATAGCTCTGTGCCTCATGGCACTGTTATTCATCATTGCCAACAACTAATGCTCATCAAAAACTACAAATACTCCCTGCTTGGTTAGTCATAGTGATAGCATGTTTTTAAAAAGAAGAGCATTTGTTTGTTATCCAAAATTGGCTAGTTTTCAGGAGAAAAATATGATTCGCAGATTGCGTTCTCATCTTCCTTTTTCAAATGAAATTTCGAATGTGTTTATGACTTGACATATGACATATTAGAGAATCATCTGGTAAGAGAAAACCCTCGTGTTAGTGTTTGGTATGAGCCTCTTTTAATATGCTAAAACATTTTTGATGCATTGCCAAGAAATAAGTGTAACTTTAAGAAATGTCAATTCAAAAATACAGATTACATTTTTTGCAATTAAATCTTTCTATTTGGTTAGAGGAACTCTGTAACTAGTAAAGCTGCATCCCATTTTGGAAGTTAGTATAGTTTTAGGGTGATGTATTGTAATGGATGAATGCGATAGCCCTTCAACTATCATGTATATGAATAACCTAGAGAACAGAAAATGTGGGTTTCACCACCCTTTAGAACCCACCCCACCACCACTAACCAATTCAGATTTGGTCAATTTGGGATTGGATCCAGAGCATTTGTTAAAGCTGAGTTTAAGGCATTAACTCCCTGAAAGACACTAATCTAATGCCTATTAAAAAGAAAGAGTAGTTTTTGAGGAAGATGTTAACCATTTTAAGAATTGGGTGAATCAGGTTCTTACACTGTGATAGTCATCCAATATCCACAATTTAAGGGAGCAGCACTGACCACCCGTAGCTCTCTGTGCTCCCTTTCTGGAAAGGGAGCGCCTGTCCCCTGCGAACTTCCAGGAACCATGAGAGCTCACGTGGTTTGTACTTCCCAGAAGTCCAGCTGAGCACATTTGGGTCCTCCTTTTCCCTCAGTAAGTGAAGTGTCCTGATGTAAATATGCATTTCATCTCCCTTAGGCCCTAACTAAAGTACCCGTAGATTTCTCTGTGGGTGGTTTAGAGCTTATACTCCCTGTCTCTCACGTTAGGATGCCCTTGAACATTGGAATAAACGGAGTTTCTCCTGTAAGAAAAAAACCCCGAGGGTATGGATGAATTCTTCAGCTCTTATTTTGATCTTATCATGTTGTTGATCAAGGGTGTGTGTTTCCAGTATGCTGACCCATGACTTCCAGGGGCCATGCCAGTGACCACAGGCACCAGTGGGCATTCCACTGCGGGTTGATATTTTATCGCTGCGACAGCATCATGTAACAATGAAATGTGCACAGAGACTAACCATGATCCCCCCTCGGTTGTCACTGTGGGCAATGTACAAAAACATTTTCATGAATAAAAAGTTCTCCAAGACTGTTCTCATATGCAGATTTAATCATGGACACAGCCTTTACAAAGAAAATGGAGCCAGATGTGGGTCACCATTTATAGTTACACAGATGGCTCCAAGCATAGAGGAATACAGTAAATTCAAAAGGAATTCCTCATGAAACTCCAGTGGAATGTAATCCTAAATTTAGAGGGAAGATAGCAGTGGACTAAATTCAGATTGACTTATGCTGATTTACACTAGTATTTTGTGGGTTTGGAAAAACCAGGCTGCTAAATTGTTCTTAATTTAAACACATACAGCTTCTGATGTTTCTGCCAGATTAACTGTTGGTGATCTTTTTGCTGGTACTAATGCTATTGGAACACTACTGTTTCTAATTTTTGGCATCTGATATAATGTATACTTGTGCCTATTTCATCATGCTAATTTTTTTTCTGGGTAGTACATGTTTTTAATAATGTGAGACACACACATACACACACACACACACACACACACACACAGACTCACATACATGCATATATACAAGGGCCGTCCAGAAAGTATCCAGCCATGTAATATGAAAAAATAGAGGTATTTATGGCTGGTTTTCCTTCTGGACAGCCCTTACACACACAAACACACACACACACACACACACACACACAGGCATGAATATGTTTGGTATATGTAATTTGACTAGATAAATTATGTTTGTTCTTTATTTAAAAATTAAAATGCAAAGGAATACTCTTTAGTATTTAAAGTACATATTGTATTTGAATTTCATTTAAGTCTAGGTAATTGTACCTTTTTTAAAAGTAATTTAAAATATTAGTACATCAGATCCTTGCATTTTTGTAAAGATTCCATATGTGAAATAAGAACATTGATAGAGGAAACAGATGTCATATTTAGGGAAACTTCTAGAATTCTATTTATTTTTAAGGTCATGTTATTTTAAATGCTATAAAAAACATACAAAATGTGAAATGAATACACAATTTTGTTCTTTTGAAAGTGATGCCTTTTGGTATAAAACCTCAGGACTGGCTGGGAGCAACATTAAGAGCGGTTTTCAATCACAAGTATCTTTTCCATTTACTTCATCATCAGTACAAAACCAGACCTGAGAAATTGCTGTTTCATTTACTGGGTTTAAAATAAGTAGAAAGGTCAAAGCTGCTGATAATTATTCAGTCATATCAAGCTTCACAGATAATAGTTTTCTGCTGAAATACAGATCAAGATCAGTTTTTCCAAAACCTGGCTATCACCTGGAGAACTTTATAAAAATACGAATTCCTGGGCCCCACGGTCTTCATTTTCAAATCGCCCTAAGTGGTCTGAGCCTAGCTGAGCTAGCACCAGTGGTTAGTGAGGCCGGCATTTGGGAACCAGTGGCCTGAACGAAACTTTGGTGTATTCCTGCTGTGTACCATTTAGTTATTTTCAACTACTTCTTCCAGTATGCTGGGTCTTGATCACTGATAGATCTTAATGATAGTTTAAACTGCTACACTTTTATTGAGGAATCATATTTCTATCTTCATCATTCTTATCAGGGTATCTTACTGGGTTTTCGTCCCAAACATGTGTTACAAGTAACTGTTCTTCAGCCTATTGCCTTGTGTTTTTAGGACATTATCACTACTTCTGAATATCAGAACTGCCGTCTTGTAGTTAAGTAAGCTGTCACTTTGAGGCCAGTGTTTTGTGCATGTTAGTAACACAGACTCCTGAACAGTTTCAGATTCTAGAATTAAAGATCAGGTATAAACCCTCTTACTACAGAGGGTTTGTACGTGGGCGAGAATGGTTTTGTCCGAGGTCAGTTGCTGAGGTTTGGAATTGCGGATCCTTCTGGAGTATGTACAGTATCTGAATTCCTTCACTAGTCCCACAAAAGCTGCACACTGCCAACTTTTCTGACTTTAGAGCTCTAAATTAAGGCCAGTTCCTTTGCTCATCCCACAAACTCTTTCATGTTCCCTAACCGCAGCCTGAGAAAGGCGCCTTGGTTTCAACAGCAGCAGACCAGCATATGTTTACTTAATTCCTAAGACATGATGACAGTGGTCTCTGTGCCACTAAAAGCTTTTCTCTTTATTATTTTCGGTCGGAGCTGATTTCCAAGCGCCCCTTGCATGTCACGTGTGTTTTGCAGTGCCTTCAGTGCTGCCCACGAGGAGCAATGGAAGTTAAAGGAGCAGCAGCTGAAAGTACAGATCGCTCAACTCGAGACAGCCTTAAAATCTGACTTAGCAGACAAAGCCGACATCCTTGACAGATTAAAAACCGAAAGAGGTACATTGCAAATTACTCCGCGGGCTTATCCATTTCAGACGTCTGTTTTAGTCACTGCTGTTCACGGACTCCATGGGTACTCGTGGTGCCTCCTGTCTCACCAGGCACCTTGCTGTGTGTATGGGGGACACAGCCAGCAGTAACGGCCATCTGCTTTCACGAGTGTATCAGTTGCTCAGAATTCTCCTTCACTCATCCTAGCACATATACCAAAGGAACTCTTTTTTCTCAGAGTAATTGTTGCTCAGGTTGTCTTTAATTTAATTTTCTACATTTTGAGCCCTTCTTTAATAGTCAACAAGTGTTGATTGAGCAGCAGTATTTGCTAGACACTGTTCTAGGTTCTGAGGATATAGCAATGAATGAAACATAGGCCTTGCCCTCATGCAGTATAAACTCAACAAGGAGAAACTGATTACTAAATAAATATGGAATATGTCAGGGGGTGGCAAGGGCATTGGGAATAAAAACAAAGCAGTGTCAGATGACAGTGGCGGAAGTAGTTGCTTGCTGTTTTTGGTAGGTCTAACAGGGAAGATCTCTGATAATGAGATACCAAATTCTTCTCTGTGACAGTGAACTTAAGTACCAGGAAGCCTTGTCAAGATGTCCCTGTAAATAATTATCACGTTACGAGTCACAGATCTCACCCTTCTTGTCTCATGGAAGTAAAATACTTATTATGGAAGTAGATGTTTGATTTACTGTATTACATACACATACATTGCACACAAATGCACAGTGGGGGAACTGAATTATTTGCTTCAAGTATTGTGTCTGTTTGCTCACCCACTAGATAAACCAAGTGATGTGATAGATAATAAGGTTGCTTCTTTGGAACATTTGCAGTTTTGTTGCATGAGAACTTCTAAAAGTTTAATGAAGACTCAGGAAAAAATATAAATACATATCTAGTCCGTATTCTATATATTGATTTAAATCACAATGTCATATTTCATTAACTATAAGAAATATTTTTTCCCATTTTAACATTTCTGAAATTGCGGTGCATGTTATAGATGGTAACATTTAAAAATTATGATACGACTTTTTTTTAACATTTTAAGAATTCTGAGATAACACATTTTATAATCGGAGTCTTACAATTAAAGATGCAGTCTTAATGTCAATGAAACACACATGTGATACTTATTCACCAAGTGATTAAATTTGATGGAAGTTTATATATGAAACTTTTCCTAGAAGATTGTGAGCAGAATAAAATGGTGACATGGTGTCTGACCAGGTGGATATTTCAAAATTTTGCTGTCAAAGATACATAGTTTCTGATTTAAAGGTTCAGTGGAGTGCTTTGTTTAGTACTCAGTAAATCCTCACTCACTGAAGGAAGTGGAGGTGCTCTGTGTTCCCTCTTTTTTCCAAAAACATACAAATTTCACATTTCTAAAGGAAAAGAGCAATAAAGTAAACTTTTCTCTTTCCTGTGCTTTCTGCATTTCCCTACATCTCAAGAATCTAAAACTCTAACCCACAGACATCTGAATTGATCGCTGATAAGAAACTCTTCTCATGGGGATAGGGTCTCAGCAGTCTTTTCTTTTTTAAAAAACCTGTTTATTATTGTTGAGTTAATTCTGGGGGTCCTTAATAAATTATTAAATCCCCAATTGCTAAGTTATTTTATTTCAACTAGTCCATTTCTCATCTTTTTTTACTGGTTCTTATGCCTCTCTCAGATTTTTTGAATAATAAAAATAATTCATGTAGACCATTAAAAAAAGCCCAGTAAAGAAAAAAAATTGTAAAAATCACTCAATTTCACAACCCTTCATAATCATTATTAATATTTTTATGTATGCCCTTCCAGAGGTTTCTGTATATACAGGTACAGTTTTATAATATGCTTTTTTATATACTATATTGTGAAATCATTACTTGAGTATTAATATAAATGCACACCTTCGCCATTTATAATGGCTGTCATAGTTTTCCAGTGTAAGGATGTATCATAGATTGTTTAACAATCTTCTATTGATGAATTTTTAAGTAGTTTTAACTTTTTAAGTATCATAAATAGCTTTAAAACAAATCTTTGTATAATACATTTATTCATTTATTTTCTTAAGAACTATTGCTAGAACGAAGTCTTTATTTTTAATGCAACTGTTACTTCAAGCTATTTTTGCTCGAATATGTGAAATTTACGGGTCTACAGATTTAAGTTTTGTGGACTTTTTTATTTGTTTGTTTGTTTGGCAAAAAACCCAAAGTATTTAGAAGTTTGTAAGAAAAATATTACAGCCTTTAACCAAACACTCAACCAGAAAATTGAAATTGTTTAGTTAAGGAAACCTTTAATATTTAGAATATTCCTTTTTGTTTTGCAAATTGTGAAATTTTGAAATTTTATTTTGAAGTCTCTTCACACATTTACCTTTTCATGTGTCAAGTGTTCTTTGCCAGAAGACGTTTCCTGGCTTCTTGTAGTCATTCATCTAACTGGCAAATTATTTTTATAGAATACTCACCTCTTCATTCAAGGTACAAATTAGTTTCAGATTGTGTGAATATGTGGAGGAAGGGTATGTAAATGCCGTTTGCATTTGGTTAATGCTTAAATTAATTGCATGTGTTTAAGGGCCTGCTTTTGAAAGTTCCTTTCTATCTTTAGCTGAAATGCATAATTCAGCATAATGCATATGGTTATATTGATCACAGCTGAAGAGATTAGCACAAAGGAGTTCTGAAAATTGTTTAGTTGAATTGTTCTCTGCACTCTGCTTATTAATGGTGTGCTTGAAGAACATAATTTTAAAAGAGTGAAATGTTACCTCATTTGAATAAAATGTTGTTTAGTTTAAACTGCTTTTTGTTAGAGCATAAGGTAAGGAGGTTATTTTTCATCTAGTACAGGATGCTTTGATTTTTCATATTATAATTCAGCAAGTCTGTTTCCTCTTTGAATTATAGCATCTTTGTGCTTTTAAAAGACCCATAAGTTATTGTCCCCAATAAACAGCGTAAGAAAGGAAAACTATAGTGGTTAATTCCCTATAAAATTCAACAGAGAGCAAGTTACTAGTATTTAATAATGTCTTCTCCCACTAGGTTATTTTCTTACTAATCATGCCATAGTTTTAAAAATATTAGTGAACATCTAGGGACATAGTTGTTGAAACAAAAATCAGTAAAGGAAGAAACACTGGAATAAGTTTATTTAATACCTACTGGCATATTATTCTGAGGACCCTGCTCTGAAAAATTGAAACAATAGAAAAACTAGAGCATAGAAATATTAATAATCAAATTACGCTGTGTCTGGATGAAGATAGAGCAGTCATACTCTTTACATTTTGGTTCACCCTCAGAATCCCTATGAGTTTTGCTGGCCAGAGAAGAAAATTATATTATCCTCAGGACCTTTGTTTTTGCACCCTTCTGAGCATGCGTACCTTCTTTTTATTACCTAATTATTTTACCTAAATGTTGTTTTAACCTAACCAACAAAAAATAAAGCATTACATGTTCTTATTCTACTCTCTAAACAAACAAGTTTATCTTACAAGAATTCATATTAATTATTAATCCTCATTATTAGTTTAATGACAGATATTTGACCTTACCTTCAAAATTTCTGAGTATTGTCCACATTTGGAAATTTTTTCATTTAGTTCATTAAATATTAGCAGTGTAGTCTAGAATAACCTTTAACCTTTCATCAATAAGACAAAAATGTGTATATATTTGATATTAAAATATCTCTCTATACCCTACAGTCACTGGTTGTTTTTTGTTTCTTGTTTTTTGTTTTGTTTTTAACTTTGCCAGGAAATATGTACATTGAAATTTATATCCAGTTTTATTCCATTGCTTCTTAACTACATATTTAAAATTTTTACTTATATGTACTGTTTCTAGCTTGAAAACACAAAGTATTAAAGAAGTCAGAAACATATTTTTGTATAAAATGCAGTCAAAGTACAAATGTATTCACGTAAAGAATTCTTGGCAAATGTGTTGACTTACTTTTTTTAATAAAAGGAAACAAAAATATACAGCTTGAATTGAGGACTTATGATAAACATAAATCTTTGAGAGCAGGATGAAATTAGCAGAGACACTGTGGATGACATGGTTTAGAGTTAGTCCACAGGGAGCCAAAAAGGGGGGTGCTTGAGCATGACAGTGAACTCTATTGAAAAGAACACTTACGAGCAGGAGACTAAAGAATAAATTTGTTCGCTAGCTACTATGCTTTTTTTTTTTCAGTTTAAAACATGTTTGATGCAGGAAGTGAAAAATTACCCTCTCTATGGATTTACTGTCTTCTGTAGCTCTAGCCTATATCCCTGTTTGTGAGTCGTGGTGAACGAGCACCACGGGGAACGTAACCTACTCCATTCCTTATGATAGTCGTAAGTCCATATCCTACTAATTAATTGCATAAACTCACGAAGAACACACATGAATTATTACTGATAATATACTGCACTGGCTGAGAATCCGTTTCTCCCATCTTAACAGATTTGTTAAAAGTGTAGTTGATTAAAGTTATAGATTTAGTTATTATTAGAGAAATTATCTTGTTTTAATGAAAAGACTTTGCATTAAATTGGGAAAAGAAAATTCAAGGAGCTCAATTAAAAAATGAAAAGACCAAAAAAAAAAATGTATTTTTTATTTTTTTGCATGCCTTTCAGGACCCTTAATAAGTTAAGGAGAAATCATAGATTTAGAAACATATTTTCTTGGGTATTTTAGATAGAATGTTCTTTTGAAGTCCCAGAGGCCACAATTTCCTTATATTAATGCTGCAAACTTAAGTCTGGGGTTTCTGATAAGCAAGGGGACCATATGGTAGACACATGAGCGTGTCCGTTTGGCCCTCGCTCCCTGGCTGCCTTGTCTGGGTGCTAGCTCGGCTCCCTCCCTGACCAGGACAACACTAGATGGAGCGCAGTGGGATTCAGGAACTGCATTCATCTAAAACGTGTTCTCATGCCTCACTCTCTTCCCTTCCTAATGGTGTCGACTTTATTTTTAAGACCAAAATGAGAAACTGATTCAAGAAAATAGAGAACTACAGTTGCAGTATCTGGAACAAAAGCAACAACTTGATGAACTCAAAAACCACAGGAAATTTTACAACCAGGTGAACTGTTTTCTTATTTAGGAAGTAAATTCCAAATATTTATCTAAATAATTTATACAGAGAGAAAACACTCTATACAGTCAAGTGACAGAATGCAAATATGTGACTTAGCTTATTAACTTACGGTATCAGGGCGCTTATCTTCCGAGGAGATAATCTGCATAATTGGAATGTTGCTTGTACTTTCCATTACTATCTCATTATAAGCTTTTACTTAACTCCGTCTTTTGCAGGAGAGTGATATTAATGCTGATGAACTGAGTGAAGCTCTCCTGCTCATAAAGGTAATGTTCTGAACTTGACCATGAATCTCGTGTCTACATATAACCGTTTCGGCATAATGAAGACCCTTATCTGTAACCCTCATCCTCGGAGAATGAATTATTCAGGAAAGTGGTCAGGTGACATTTAGTTACAGCGTATACATATTTCATGGTGACATCAAAACTACATTAAAATAGACCTTAAAAATTCTTGTTTAAAGCACTTTCTCCAACTGTAACAAACATTTTACCTTCTGTAACTTACTGTAAAACTAATCAACGGTTTCTGTCCTAAGAGACCTTGGTACACACTATTATTTTAAGTAAAATATTGAATTATAAGTGTTACCAGAAGACATTTTTCCAGGTCTGGGGTATTCTGTTATTTACAAGAAGACATGAGAAAAGGCATTTCTTTCCTTTTAGGTCATCACAGTGTGGATTTTAATGAAATGAAGAAATAGAAATAAGTATACATGATTTCTTTTTTATGTCATGAAGTAATAAACTGTCTGATTTCTCTATAATTGTTCCAAATGTCTATCCAAATATATTTTCTATACCAAGACTACTTTATTCCTGATGGAAAATGGAAATATATCTGTTTTCAATTAATGATTTTTCCTTGCTATATCTATGTCACATGATCACATTTTAGAAATTCTTGTTTCAGTAATAAAACATGTTTTTTGTCTTAGGCTCAAAAATCACAAAAAAATGGAGACCTTTCCTTTTTAGAGAAAGTAGACAGTAAAATCAATAAAGATCTAGAGCGTTCCATGAAAGAGCTGCAAGCAACTCATGCAGAAACAGTACAAGAACTTGAAAAGACAAGAAATATGCTAATTATGCAACATAAAATTAATAAAGATTATCAGGTAATGTAATATGCTAAATTGGGAGAGTAATTTCCTCTGATATTCTACTGATGATTCACTTTTCTAAATAGTATCATGTATTATCATGCTATAATCTATTATCAAGTGTTATCACATGCCTGGAATTTAACCCTATAACTAGGTACTTGAAATAAATAGTTTCAAAACAAAAATTTTAAGTCCCACAAATACTGGCAATGAACTCCCCTTTGCTAGTGTTAGCACATTATGCAAATGGGGTATAGTTATCCTTAAAGCCCTGCCACCATCGTGTCATATACAACCACAACGCCAGCCTTTAACAAAAGGGGAGATCACCTCCCCTAAAAGGAATCGGGGTTCTGTTGATTTTGCATCTGACTTATGAGCATTCCCAAACACAATTGTCTAAACTGTAAGCTATTTGAGGTCAAGAAATCCGCAGCATCTAGAAGATGTTTCAATCATACTTTCTTTAAAAAATGAAAATGGCTGGGCGTTGAGCACTCAACGCACTATGTAGGCAATGCATTATTGCATTGTATGCTTAAAACCTGTATCATTTTACTAATCCTTGTCACCCCGGTACACTTAATTAATACAATGAAAATGGAACTTTGTAAGTTGAACGTTATCTCTTATTTTTTAGATGGAAGTTGAGGCAGTGACCCAGAAGATGGAAAATTTGCAGCAAGATTATGGACTCAAGGTGGAGCAATATGTCCATCTTCTTGATGTCAGAGCTGCACGTATCCAGAAACTGGAAGGTACAACGTGCACAATTCTCTGTCCATAGTAACTCGATGAATAGATTTTATTGCAGCGGAAAATGTCATCCAAATCTGCACTCGTGATTTCTTTTTGCTCTATTTTTTTCCAGTTTATAGCTATAATAGTAATTTACCAGAAAGGTTGTTTTTATCTGATTCTTTTCTACTCACAAATTGTCGTCATTCCTTACTGCTTTGTGAATTCAGTGTTGCTCGAGAGCAGAATTTCAAAGTACTTCATAAAATAGCTCAGACTAAATTTACCACCTCATTTCCAATTTCTCTTCCAAGGAAGCTGTGCGTCTCAGCCAAACAAGTCTGCTGGCTCCATGTCACATTCCTCTTGCTGATTCCCACCAGTGTGCCTTTTCTGCTCTCCATGAACCCCTGTTCTCCCCGACTCCCAGATATCCCTCCTTCCCTGCTCTGGGATCCAGCAAAACGCTCACCGTACCTGGAAGCCAGCTCCCCATACTCCCAGCCAGTCCTCCACTCAGCATGCCCTTTAGCAGACACGACAGTCACATGGGGCCCTTGGTCCAGGTGCCGCTTGCTCCTGGGCCCTGCCCCCAGACCTGGCACCCACGATCGTGTGTATTTAGAAGTAACTCAAGCAACACCGATGCAGGTATAAGACTAGCCTTCAGAAACACTACTTCAGCACCTGCCAGCTTTATGTCATGTACTCAGAAGATGTCTGTGCTATGCTGGTAGAGTTCTGCGTATCCACTGCGACTGCAGTACAACTTTTGCAATGACAAGAGCTTTATTGCTCTTTCATGTCCCTTGCCATACAATACTTAATTCAGGGACCTGTGCCAGCAGTCATTGTATACTCCTAACAATTACTGAGAATCCCAAAGGCCTTTTGTTTATATGGGTTATACTTATGATATTTCTCATATTAGAAATGAAAAGTGACACATTTTTAAACTATTTATTTTAAGTCACATTAAAATAATAATAATAAACCCATTACATGTTAACAAAAATTACAGAATTTATTTTTAAAAATCTGTATTTTCCATACCAAAAAAATGGTGAGAAGAGTGACATTGTTTTAAATTTTTTTAATTGTTTAACATTTTGCAAATCATTTTAGCATCTGGCTTAAATGAAAACAGCTGGGTTTTTATATCTGCTTCTGCATTCAGTCCATTATGATATCACATATCATGTAGGTTTTGGAAAACTCCATTGTACACTTGTGAGAACATAAGAATGAAAAAGGCAATAACATCTTAGTAGCATTTTTTAAATAGTTCTGATCTCACAAACCTCCACACCAATTTCAGGACCCTCAGACGTTCCCAGACCACACTTTGAGAACCACCGCTCTAAATAGAAGGGCTCAGTGAATATCTACCCACTGAACAGGGTTTTCCAGAAGTCACAGAGCAGTGTGTACCTTGTATTTCAAGTAGTACTCAGTAAAAATTTGCTTAATGGAATTTTCCTGCATAACAAGAAAGTCCCAGACTCTGGGATTTTCATTCCTTTCAAGTTTTACTAAGTCTTTATCAGTGTATAGAGGTTGCCAAAGAAAAATGTATACACATTTTAAGAAAGGAAAAAAAAACTATATTAAAATTGTAATACTCAATATATACTGATAACAAAAGATGAACACAAGTCATGTTTGACTTCTGCAATTAGAAGAAGTACTCAGAGTGGTTACCGTCAGCGTCCAGACACTTCTGATGACGGCAAACGGCTGCTTGAGCAATGTCAAGTGACCACTTGTATCAGTGCGCATGCCACTTCAGTTTCTTCCCAGAGCCCTGCCAGTGTAGCCGGTCTCCTACAGTACGCCACACAGGGAGAAGTCAAGGGGGGTTAAGTCGGAGAACGTGGGGGAAACTCAGACAACATTCTCGAATTTCAAACACCACTTCAAAACGATCTTCTGATCCTCCAACGACAACCGTGTTCCCACCATTTTCTTTGACTGTCCTGCCTGTCACAGGGTGACACTTCCATTCATTTGATTAACGCCATCTTTTGAGCAAACGTCATACTACAATTGCTACCATAATTCAATTCACCTTCGAAAAGTTATACATAGATAACATCGCTTAAATGATGTATATATTTTCTTGACACCCCAGTATTTTATCTGTCCCTTAAATTCGTTGGTTCGGTCCGTAAGCATGCTCAGGCTCCTGAGGCATCCTAAGCAAAGTGCTAGGCAGTGAGAATACAAATGGGGGAAAGCTCAGGTACTCCCCTCGAGGAGTAAACAAGTAAATAGAGTTTTCCATGAAGAGTATAGAGCTAGGAAAATGCAAAAGGTACCAAGGAAACATGGAGGAAAGAATGCCTATTTACCCCTGAGATGCAGGGAACATTCTACACAGTAGGTGTGGAATCTGTAAAGATGACAGACTTCACCACGAAGTGAAAGTGGTGAAAGGCATTCCGGCAGTGAATGAGGCAGGAAGAGGATGCTAAAAGTGCCATTCATTTGAGAACCTGTATGTGGATCCACCTAGTAAGAACTCGGGGTCAGTAAAGGGAGGAGAACCTGGAGATGAGGCTGGAAAGAACCGAATCACGGCAGTCCTATTTGCCATCCTGAATCTTACTAACCAGGAGAACTGAGGGATTTTTTTTTTTAAGGTGGGGAATAATACACCCAGAATTGCATTTTTGACATTATGCTTCAGGTAGTGGGAAGAACGAGTAAGATAGGAAGGAATGAAGCAGTTTGGGTTCCTTAATAATCTTAAGTAATAAGCACTGGATGTGTACGTAGGCAGCATCAGTAAAGAAGGAGAGAGGGCAGGGACAGATTTGATAAAGACTCAGGAAATAGAGTGGAATGTGACCCTACAGGTATGGGGGGAGTAAAAGAAAAAGAGGAAACTAGAGTGACTCTGTGGCACCTGACTTGGGGCACTGAGTGAATGCTAACACCATCACTTGAGATGCAAAGTACAGAAACAACTAGAAGAGAATATGATACTTTCTATTTTGGGTATATTGAGTTTGATGTGCCTCGGGGATATCTAGGTAGAAGGCTCAGCAAGCCATTAGATATGTGAGTCTCGAGATTCAAAAAAGAAATTGGAATTAAAAATAGAAATCTGAGCATATTGATACTCAGCATATTGATAGTATGGTGGAAATCAGAAAAGGGGATGAGACTACCCAGGAGATACATAGACTAAGCAGAGGACCAAAGCAGAACCCCAGCACACTAGCAGCAAAAGGAACCACTGCAGAAGGAGAAGGAGGCAGGCGGAAAAGCAGGGCTGACCCTGACTCGGCAGCCAGGGCACGACGCAAGCTCAAAACAGAACTTCCGTCCTGCCCTGGTGCTTGGCAACATTTCCTAGAGTATTTTCAGGAGAAAAGCAAGGCAGAAACTGTTTGCCGACATGGAAGAGTATCTGTTAGATGAGGAGTTGCAGACAGAAGTATACATTAACTCTTTACAAATGTAGATATGACATGGGGGAGAATGTGTATCTTGAAAGAGCTTTATCTTCTTTAAAAGCAGTTTTGGAGTTCCCTGGTGGTGCAGTGGCTTAAGGCTTCGTCACTGGCGCTGTCAGCGCTGTGGCCTAGGTTCAATTCCCAGCCAGGGAAATATCCACATACAACAAACAAACAAACAAACAAACAAACAAACAAAATAAAAAATAAAAAATAATAATAAAATAAAAGCAGTTTTATGGAAGTATAATTAACATAATTTAAAGTATACAGTTCACTGAGTTTTGGCCTGTGTCTACACTTATCACCATTATCAAGATAAGAAACATCCATCACCCCCCAAAAGAGGAAAATGTTTCAGTAAGCTAAGGAAGGAGCCCGTGGAAAGAGAAATTGACTTTGTAGGAACTGAGAATAATAGAGCAGAGGCAGAGGAGCAGGTGGGTCCAAATATTTGCCTCGGCTTCCCTGGTATAGCCTGCATTACAAGTTAAATTGTGATTTTGTTGTTTAATAAGTGATGTCAAAAGAGATGATGAATTTCTGTGTAATACAATGCTACTTACAGAAAAACAGTGTGCTCATGGAATTTAAGGTGGAGACTCTTCACCAAAAGCACTCAAACTTCCTACCACTTTAGATGCGAGTTTGTATCTTCCACATGTCCATACGGTATTTTGAAGTCTCTCAACTGTGTGTCTTCTCTTGCAGCCCAATTAAAGGATATTGCCTATGGCACCAAACGGTACAAATTTAAACCAGAAATCACGCCAGATGACTCTGTTGATGAATTTGATGAAACCGTTCACTTAGAACGGGGCGAAAACCTATTTGAAATCCATGTCAGCAGAGTGACCTTTTCCTGTGACGTTTTACAGGCATCTGGTGACAAGGAGCCCGTCACTTTCTGTACCTACGCTTTCTATGACTTTGAGCTGCAGACAACTCCCATCGTGCGAGGCCTCCACCCCGAATATAACTTTACTTCTCAGTATCTTGTTCATGTCAATGACTTTTTCTTACAATACATTCAGAAGAGTGCTGTCACTCTTGAGGTCCATCAAGCGTACAGTACAGATTATGAAACAATTGCAGCCTGTCAGTTGAGATTCCATGAAGTTCTAGAGAAAAGCGGTAGAATATTTTGCAGCACAAGTTTGGTTGGTAAGTACAATTTGATAAACTTTGGACGTTTGCATCACTGATTTGATGTACCAATATAACTGTGCTGTTCCACATTAGTGTCTGCTCTCACAGATTCAAGGTACCTTGAGGGTAAGGACACAGCTTTCTGTAATTTCTCTGCATACAGATGTGTGGACTCTCGTGAGTGTCACTGATGATGTCAGTATAATGGCTGCTAATTTTTTAAAGCTTATAAGGGCAAATGTTGATTTACCATATTGATACCCTTGTTTGAGCATTAAATGTACATTCATCAAATATTTTTGTAAGAGCCTATCTTGTTATCACTGTTCCGAACTCCTGGGAATACAGTTGTCAGTGGTAAGTGAGACAGAGCCCCTGCCCTCATATAGCTTACCTTCTAGAGGGGGAGACAGGCCACAAAACAAGTTTGTAGGTGTGTGCCATGGGATGTGAAGAAAAATGGTCAGGACAAGAGGCTATAGAGATAGGAAGGTTGCTATCCAGGGCAGGGCTTTCCAGAGGGGTAAAGACCTGGCTGGATGTCCGTACCAGGGCCCAGGGGAAGAACATTCCAGGCAGGGGAAGCAGCGAGTACCAAGGCCAGAGGGAGGGACAGCAGGAAGGCCCATGGCGGGGGCAGAGAGGAGATGGCAGCAACGGAGGGGACCAGATCAGACTGCAGAACCATCGCGGGTCATAGGGAGGAGTTTAGAGTTGTTATTTTTTTTTTTCTCCTATTAGTGTTGAAAGTTATTTGAGGAGGGAGGTGACTTGGCCACACATAGGTTTTACAAAAACCACGCAGTGTGCTGTAGGGCTAATAGTCTGTACGGACCAGAAGGGGCCAATAGGACCATTATCAAGCTATCGCATTGATCTGTGAAAAGATGATGGTGGCATGGATTAAGATGGTAATGAAAGTGAAGATAAGAAATGGTTATAAATGTATGTTTGAGTGACTGTTTCCTCGAGACCAACTTACTAAATGAATGTAGAGTAACAAGCAAAACAGAGGAGGGAAGACTTTCTGGCACAAGCAATAGGAGAGTGGGGAGGCGGTTTATGGAGACAGGCCTGGGAAGGGAAGGAGTCCAGAGAAGAAAACCAAGAATGGTGCTGGAAGAAGTTAGGAGTGACCTGCAAAGTGGAGACGTCACATCAGCAGTTGGCTACACTAGACCAAAGGTCATGGAGAAGGATAAGAGTGCCAGTCATTAGCATATAGAGCATATTTTAAGCCTTGCACCTAGATGGTATCACTTGGAGACCAAATGTATATAAAAAAGGAGAAGACAGCACAGGACTGAGCCTTGGGAAATTCTAAAATTTAGAGTTCTAGAAGAAGAAGCAGAGCAAGAAGAGGAAGCTGCGGGGTGGCTAGTGAGGTGGGAGGTGAACCCAGAGTGTCCAGTACCCTAGAGGCCAAGTGAAGAAACCATTTCTGGAAGGAGGGACAGTGGCATGGATTCCAGGGAGGGATTTTATTTTATTAACTGAGTGATTTGCTGCCTAGGTAATATCTTCACGATTCAAAAGTCAAAAAGGCACAAAAGTCTAGACCATAAAATGTCTCTCTCCCACCCCTGTAGCCTGGCTACCCCGGGTTCCCTCTCCCAAGGGTACAAATTCTCCCCCCAAAATCTTAGGCACATACCAGCAAGTGTGCGCATGTTACTAGTCTTCTTTCGGGACAATTTTTGAAATAATGGCAGATTTGAATCATGTTTGTATGTAGATGAGGATTATCCATTAGTGAGGAAGAAATGGATGAAGCAGGAGAGAACAGCGGTAATAAGCTTCATAATATGTTATGCTCAGGAAAGCTTATTCAGGGGTGTCCAACCTTCTGACTTCCCTGGGCCACACATAGAATACACTCACATGATAGCTGATGGGCTCACTAAACTCCGTGCATAATTTTTGCCATGTTTTACAAATTTGTGTTGGGCCACATTCAAAGCCATTCTAGGCCTCATGCGGCCTGCAGGTCACAGATTGAACAAGCTTGGTTTATGTGTAGGATATTATCTGTTCAATAATTATTGAGTACCCGCTGTTTACTAGTGCCTCTAGTAGGAATGTGTCAGTGGCAACCATGGCCCTTGACCTCAAGAAACTTAACAGCATGGTGGAGAAATAGACTGGTTGTGTCGCAGACAGTTGTGTCGCAGCAGTCAGTTGCCCTCATGAGGACATACTCTTCCTTTCTGTGAAGGGAGCACAGAGAGCTCTTCAGCCTCCCAGAAGCTGTAGAGGAAGTCTTGACAGAAGAAGAGAGGTGAAGAGCTGCCTAAGTTGAAAGGAGCACTGCAGGCCAAGTCATAAAAGGGTCTGTTACATACGGACTGTGTTTGGCCTAACTATGGCATTGTCCCCTATACCTGGGACACAGTAGAGTGGGAAGGTGCCAGGGATTTCTTGAAAGTTGAATTACGTGGAATGTCATATTTAGAATTTTGAGGTTTCATATTGTACCTGTCAGGCTACATTGAGTGCAACTTGTTGAAACAATGCACTGTGGCTTCAAAAAGAAGCTATGGACTATTGGATTCAGTGCTGAGGTTTTTCTGATATTTCAGAAGGATTGAAATAATATAAATTGGAACATCTCAAACATAGTTTGACATAGTTCTTGAATAATAATATTTAACATACAGTGAAACTCATACTTGCAGAAGTAACTTTATTTTCTTCATCTCTGTTATTTGCCAGTCACACGTCATTTGTGCAGTCATATATTATTTTACTCAGCATGAAATTTATAGTTTTAATGTAATACCATTGATGTATTTTTTTACTGGGATATGTTTTGATTTATGGGACTGTTTTAACAGTGAGTTATATATTGATTTGTAGGAACTAAAGGAGACATCCCAAATTTTGGCACAGTGGAATACTGGTTCCAATTAAGAGTTCCCATGGACCAAGCAATTCGACTTTATCGAGAACGGGCAAAGGCCTTGGGATATATAACATCAAATTTTAAGGGGCCAGAGCAAACGCAATGGGTAAGCTTGTTTGCCTTTAAGACTCTTTTATGACGTAGAAATCTTGTAATATTTTTTTCACATGCCATGCTTTAAACTGAAATTATTTTCTTTCACAGCCATCAAGTGGCTTTTTCTAACTCTTTATTTTGAAATCCTCATAGATTTGCAGAAAGTAGCAAAAATAGTGCAGAGGGGTCCCGCTGTACCTTTCAATCAGCTCTCCCCAGTTCTCAGGTCTTACATGGCGATGGTACAGTATCAAAACCAGGACGTGGGCATTGGTGCAGCATGCTTAGCTGACTGCAGACCTTGTTCTGATTTTATCCATGTTTACGCATGTGGTGAGGAGGTGAAGGAGAGTTCTGTGCAGTTTTATCATGTGTGTGTATCCATGTAACTACCACCACAATCAAGATATATCACCACAAAGGAACATTTTCATGATACCCAGAACAATTTTGAAAAATAGAATTGCAGTACAACTGTCACACATCAACTGACTTTCGTTAGACTTTCTATACTGTTAAGGAAATCAACAGCTATTATTGGACTATCAGTTATTCTTTCAAACTGTTTCCTCATGTTAGGTTTCTGAAATGCCCAAAATACCAAATGAATGTTCTCTTAGTGAGAACTGGACATTTAAATGCAATTCCTCAGGGTAGCATTTTCCAAACTGTGTTTCATGGAGTCTTAATGACCGTATTTCCAAAAGAATTCCATGATCCAGTGAGTGCAGAAAGTATTGAATCAAGCAAAGTTAAATAAAAGCTTTGACTTGGGAATTCGCGTGTATAACATGACTCCCAAGGGGAGGCATAATGTATGTACTTAGGCTGAGTAAGAAGGTCACCGAATAGAGTAGAAACGTTTGGGAGTGTCTGCTCAAGTCATGATTATCTCTTTTCTTTTGGAACCGTCCTCACTCCCATCTATGGGCTGGGATCTGCTAACTTTACTCCACAGTTATTAAATAGAATTAAAGAACATCAGATTAACTTTAGTCTTGGTTTTAACAGCAACCTCTAAATGTATGTTCGGTCTTCTGTGTTTGTTGCTGATAGCTCAGGATCGTCTGTTCACACAGGTTCCAGTGAACCTGGCCTGTGAATAAGAATCAAGACGCTTTTACTGAGACATTCACTATGAAGTGATAATCCGCAGGTTTTTGTACATTTACAAAATCATTTGGTTTTGGGGTTAATAGCTGCTATTTAGCTCTTCATCACCTTATTACTGTAATATAAATGTGCATGTTTTTCCAGTTAAGTCAGCAAACACCCAGAGCTGCGCAGCTCAGTGCTACCGATGGCGCAGACGGCAACTTAAATGAGCTTCATGTCACAGTGAGATGCTGCAACCACCTGCAGCCCCGAGCCAGCCACCTGCAGCCACACCCATATGTCGTGTACAAGTTTTTCGATTTTGCAGACCACGATACAGCCATCATCCCCAATAGCAACGATCCACAGTTTGATGATCATACATGTTTCCCAGTGCCAATGAGTATGGATTTGGATCGATACCTTAAGTCAGAGTCTCTGAGTTTTTATGTGTTTGACGACAGCGATACCCAAGAGAATATCTACATAGGAAAAGCCAGTGTGCCTCTGATTTCATTGGCACACGACAGGTGTATCTCGGGTAGGCCTCCTTCTTCATCTTTGAAATTGTAAAAGCAAACCTAAATGATACCTTAAAAATTTAATACAATAATTAAAATCTGTGACTCAGTGTTACAAATATAGGTAGATGACACTTTTTGTTTCTGCTGTATGTTTCAATGGTTTATCTTCTGCACATTTTTTGCTATGCTACTATTAATTTGGAGTAATGTAACAAATTCCAGTAAAATACTTAAAATTATAATGGAATTACATAGTAATATAAAGACTCATTTAGATATATAAATTATTAGAAACTTTGAATTTTAATATATTTTTCTTTAGAGACAAGTCTTGCAAGAATAGTCAGTTCAAAATGAAGGTTGATATTTGAGCTATAACCCAGATAATGTCTTAGAGGAATGCTAAGAATTTTGAATCATCTCTGAATTTAATTTCAGTGAATTAAAATATTTATAAGTTAATTTTTTCATCTTTGAATCAATATTACCTTTGAGGCCTTAACTTCTGAAAATAATCTCCTTGAGAGATGAACCTATCATAGATCCTTTTGTCTTTATTTTATTCTCTAAGTCATTTGTGTTCTGAGTAAAAGCCAAAATTACTTTTTAAGTTGTAGGTAGTTCTCTTTGTTCATCTTTAATTATTATGGTAATAAAACTTCACTCTAACATTAATTAAAATTATTTTTGTGATTTGACAGGAATATTTGAGTTAACAGATCACAAAAAGCATCCTGCAGGAACCATTCATGTTATATTAAAATGGAAATTTGCTTACCTTCCACCAAGTGGATCCATAACAACGGAAGACCTGGGAAATTTCAAACACAAGGAAGAGTCAGAAATTGTTCAAAGACTACCTCCAACATCCTCTGTTAGCACGCTAGTTGTAGTGAGTAACAGTGACTGAATTTTCTGTAAAACTTAATAGCCACACACAAAAAACGAAAGAAACAGCTGAAGCCTTATCTAAAATGTTTATGTTCATCATACTCAGTCTGCCATATTGCTTTATCTTAGGCACCAACACCTAAACCAAGACAACGTTTAGCACCTGTGGAAAAAAGGGTGTCTTTTGTGGATATCACACCACATCAGAGTTCTGTAAGTAGTAAACACTCAAAATACTTTTGTTTTTCTATAGCAAATATTGGAAATAGATGATAAAGGTGTAGTAATGTGATATTGTTCTCACTCAAACCTTCCTTTGGCTCTGTATCTCTCTCCAGCTATTGCCCCAGTCTTCCGTCCCCATTTACCAAAATAAAACAAATTTTAAAAAACCACCAACTCTTCAAAAACTGTTTTAATTTTTCTCCCTTTCCTCATAGTGTTTCTTGAACTCACGCTAGTCAGACATTGTCCTTGCCATACCCAGTAGTCAGTTTTCAGTGCCATCTCCATCTTCCGGTGACATTTAACCCAAGGCAACTCTTGCTGCCTCTGCTCTTGGCGTCTGGGATGCCGTGCCTTCCTAGTTTTTCCCCAACTTGACCAGGTGGTCTGCTCACCCTCCTGGCCTGTATTGCTAATTGTTGAAGTGCCTCAGCAGTCAAACTTCAGACCTAGGTACTTTCTCTTCTCACCATCTGTATCTACATTAAGAGATCTTATCCAATCACCTAGTTTTAAAAAGCATCGACATGCTGACACCCCCATATTTATTATCTCCAGTCTTAATCTCACTATGAAATTCCATATTTATTTTCTAACTACTTATTTCATGTACATGGAATGTCTTAATAGGACCTCACCTTAACATGTCAGGAATCAAACCTGATTTCACCAACTCTCTTTCAGAATTCTTCTCTTTGATTTTTCCCCATTCTCAGTAAATGGAATAATCATTCACCCAGTTGTGCATTCTTGAAATTTGGGAGGCATCTCTTTGACTCCTTTTTTCCTTATATCTTACATCCAATTTATCCACAAAACCTATGAGCTATACTTCCAAAATATATCCTGTATTCACATCATTTCCACTGTTAGCACTCAAGTCACTAGTATCTCTCATGGACTTCTAAAAAGAATACTTTCTTTGTAGTATAAGCTCTATAGGAAAGGACACAAATCTTAAATACACAGATCAATGAAATTTTACGTATTTATAGCTCTATATAACCACCACCCAAGTCGAAATATTCCTTCTCTCCAGGGCTTAAAATAATCCTGTACATATACAGAGCATTTAATATATGTATTCTAAATAAATGAATTCAACAGTTATTATTCAGGCAATGTTTTATAGCTAGCATGCATTTATTGAATGCTCATTATGTGTCAGGCACTGAACTTAAATGCTTTATATCTGACTGACTCATTTAATCCTCTCAACAACTTTAATGTTGTTCATACTAGAATTATTCCCCATTAAAGATCAGGAAAGCAATGTCTACAGAGGTTAAATAACTATTCAAGGTCAAAATCTTAGATCTGGGATTCGAGCACAGGTAGCCTGATTCCTAAGTAAATGATTATTAATAAATAAAAGATATACATGGAGATGTTTGTTACAACTTAGCCACAGTAGGTAAAAATCATGAACTAGTTAAATGTTCAGAACTGGAAAAGTGGTTCATTAAATCATGGCATATCCACTCAATGCAATATTTTATGTCGCTATTGAAAATGATGTTCTCCCAAAGTTTCATATCAGAAAATTTTCTTGCAATATTTTTTGTGTAACAGGCTATATTGTATTTGCAATGTAATTATCACTATATAACCAAAAAAGTTTTTATTTGCATTAAAAATGAATTATAAAGAAATAGAAATCTAGTTATTGATATTTATCATTGTCTAATGGGAATGTGGATTTGTACTAATTTCTTTTATGCTTTCTTGTTTATCTTTCACATTTTCTATATTGGGCATGTTTACTTTTAAAATAGCAAAAATGATGGGGGTTCCCTGATGGTGTAGCGGCTTAAGGCTTCGGCGCTGGTGCTGTCAGCGCTGTGGCCTGGGATCGATTCCCAGCCGGGGAGCTACCCACATACCAAAAAGCAAAAAAAAAATAATAATAAAATAAAATAAAATAAAATAGCAAAAATGATAAACCATTTTAACAGTAAACATCAGTTTATGAACTTGGGAAAAATGGTTGACTATAAATTGATATTTGATGCAGTAAAAAGATAATGCTGATCATAGAAAGCACATATCTATTCTAGCATATGCACTTGTTTAATTACATGAGTAATTTATAATTTATAATTATTTATAATTATTATTAATAATTTATAATTATTATAGCAATATTAGAAAATAAAATAAAATAAATAAAAACAACAAAATTATATTTTCCCAAATCTATATAGAGAGATAGAATTTTGGTGAATTTCCTTCCATATGTTTTCCCGTGGAAATGTATGCACTCATATGTTTGTTTGTTTGTTTGCGTGTTTGTTTGCACTATGTTTTGTAAACTCTTCAGTGTCAGTAAGTATACATCTACATTGTTAGGTTTTTCATGGTTACATAAAACTCAGGTATTTGGATATACCATATTTGATTTAACTAATGCCCTATTGTTGGATATTTGCTTTGTTTCTACTTTTTTTGAGATTGTAAACAATGCTTCAATGAAATATACTTGTAGTTCTTAAATTATATTTATATATACGAGGTCTGTCCAGAAAGTATCCAGCCGTGTAATATGAAAAATAGAGGCATTTATGGCTGGATTTTTTTTCTGGACAGCCCTCGTATATACCATGGAGATAGCAATCATTTTATTGAAGTAATCTATTTCATTGTCATATGGGTACCTACTATATTTGCTCCTAATTTATATTAGTGTGTGTGTGTGTGTGTGTGTGTGTGTGTGTACATGTTTTTTTTTATATTTTTATATGTATGTATGTATGTAAAAGTCTTAGGATGATTTGAAATTTAATAATAACACAAAATAACACATATGCATGTTTTTATATTACTATAGGAGACTTTTACTCCTCCTGAAGATAGAAAGGAAATTTCACCAGAAGTGGAACATACACAAGAAAGAGATACTAATGTGCCAACTGTTTCACATGTTCCCGAGGTATGTATTTGCATTAAAATGATTTTGAAAGTTTTAATTTGGTTCTTAAAGACTTTGTCTTTGTATCAACATGGATTGGGAAATCATAGCATTGATCTTATTATTGTATATGACTTTCTTGGAATAGAAAGGTTAGAACTATGACAAGTGTAACAGCTGCAATTGTGCTGATATTAGCATAACATCAAATAGATATGTGAGTTAATGTAAAATTCATTTTAACGTTAATCTATTTTTCATTCTTAGTTTATAATTAGATTTTCATTTATCTGCATATTTTCATTTGTTCATTTTAAGTGATTATTTTCTAATGAATCCTATATATTGGATAGCTATGTATTTAAGTCTCAGGTTTACATGCTTTATTACTTAAGTGCTTCAGTGTGATCTAATCAATGATAAATATATGAGTGTGCTTTCATTTCTTCAGGTTTCTCAAGAAAGCGGCATAGATAAGGTAAAAGAGAATACTGAGAAAATACAAGGAAAAGATGATGATGTGTCTTTACTATCCGAGGGTCAGCTTGCAGAACCAAGTTTGACTTCCTCTGAAGATGAAACAGAAATAACTGAGGAATTGGAACCAGAAGGTGACTTCCTCTTTTAAACTGACATTATTTAACTCTTAGTTTTTTAAATCTGTTAGAGTATCCCTCTTAGAACATCTTTATTTAATAGTGAATCTACTGCATGATACCTATTTCTGACAGAAGTGATGGGTATAGTTCAGCCTAGTCAGCTGTGATCAGGTGGAGTTGTTGCATTCATATCTGCTTATGTCCACTTGGAGCCACAATAGAATGCAAGTATAGTTGCTAACCACAGTCCCAGTTTATATTCTGTTTGGGTTCAGTACTCTCATCTGGATTATTCTGGAGGACGTGACTTTTAAAAAATTAAAACTAGGAACTCAGACAAAAAAAAAAGACAACTTACAACATTATTTAATTTATATAAATATCTGGAAAAGGCAAACTAATCTATAGTGACAGCCACCATTTCAGTTGTTGCCTGGCGAAGGACAGATGGGAAGAGAAATGAGGAGGGGAAGAGATGTCAGAAAGATGTGAGGAAGCTTTGGACAGTGAGGGACACGCTCCCAGTCTTAGTTGTGGTGATGCTTTCATGGAATTACATATATGTCAGACTATCCAGTTTTGTACTTCGAATGTGTGTGGTTTACTGCACATCCATTTTACCACAATAAAGCTATAAAACTTTGAAATGTTAATAAGTAGTAAGAATAACTTGATTCCTACACAATACTATTGGTTAAGCTATAAGAAAATGTCTATTACCCTGTCTTCTTTTTAAAAAATTATTTTTTAAGTTTATACTAGAACAAGCTATATTTTTATTTTCTTTGTTTCTACTAAAACTAGGAATTTTCAGTCATTTTTTTTCTCTTCTAAAACATAATGAAATATCTTTGCTACTAAAAAGGTTCAGTCATGATTACCATACTGTTTATTTAAAGTTATCCTTACAACATATGCTTATTTCTTTCCACTTCACAAGGTACGAATATAACTGGGTTAACAGATAAACCACCAGCATTTTATGTTTTTAACAGATGAGGAGGACAGATCAGCGTCAGACAGTGATGAGTGTGTCATTTCAGGTCCTATCTCTAACATCAAGCAGGTCAGTAACCTGGTACCAACAAGTAAGGTCCTGAAATATAGTTACTTTTCATTCAGAGTATTGTCAGTCTTCGCATATGGAAATCTTAAGGCAAAATATTTCCAGAAAAACTTTAATATATTATCATAATCTTATTCAAGTAATCATCTAATGTAAGCAACTTTTATTTGCAGCTTCATTATGTAACGGGCTGTAACACGTCAGCATTAGTTCTCCCCACGTGTTGACAGAACCTGACGTTTAGTAGCTTCAGTAAGTCCTGGCTAAAGCCAGGTGACCCCCCGACCATTGTACACAAACGTGTTAAATCACATTTGAACTGAAAAGAATTCAAAATATGAGATGACATTTAAAACCATAATAACATGCAAATGTGAATTTATAGACTCTTCATATCTAAATATGCCTAGCAATAACTGTTGAAGTTGTTTCATTTCTGCTAAAGAAGTTAAACCTTCTTAGAAGGTAATGAATCTCATGTAGGTCTATTTTGCTTGTTTGGTAGCACATCACTGAAAAGTATGATAGTGTGTAAATTGAAACTTTGGAAAGAAAATTATACTTTCATGCATGTGGGAAGAGCGTCACGTATCAGAGCATCTGCCATTGTACGGTGGGAGAGGGTAAATGTTTTCTAAAGTAAAGTAAGAAGTTCTAGCTTTTCTGTCTGTCCACATTAATTGTTCTGAAACGATTAATTGTACTCCTTCTCTGAGAACCTCTGCTTTAGGGTAAGATTTGCAATACTTCTTAAGTCTTAAAAATTTTAGCTTAATCGCTGCACATCAAATCCATAGCACAGAGCATGTCACTTGTCACAGACGTCTCATTAGAGAATCCTTTGTTTCTGTGACTGATAAATACAAACAAATGATTGATAAATACAAACAGAACAGTTTATCTGTCCAAAGTTTTATTATTATTTTTTTATTACATAATTATTAATTATAATAACATCATCTAACTTACAGCACAGTGGTTCTCAACCTGTGAGTCGTGACCCCTTTGGGGGTTGAATGACCCTTTCACAGGGGTCACCTAAGACCATCAGAAAACACATATCAGATATTTACATTACGATTCATAACAGTAGCAAAATCACAGTTATGAAGTAGCAACAAAAATAATTTTATGGGTGTCACCACACCATGAGGAACTGTATTAAAGAGTTGCGGCATTAGGAAGGTTGAGTACTACTGTCATCCTGATCTATGGAATCATTATTGTTCAAAATTGATAAATAAGGGAAGAAATTTTGTGTATGGTTCTCTGAAGACTTTTAATTATAGCATTTAGTTCAACTCAACCTTTTTTCCCTTATCAAATCTGAAGTTCTTCAATTATTTATCAAACCAATGAATAGAAAATCTCTACTCTCTATTAGAAAATTTTGATAATGGGACTCAATGGGAAATGGGCCACTTGTTTAGGATTTAGCTTTCTGGTCATTTGTCAGGATTTTCATGAGAAACCGAACAAGTAGCATGTATAAATACATGGAGAGATTTATTATAAGGACTGTGAGAAGTCCCCACATCTGTAGTCGGCTAGCTAGAGACCCAGTAGAGTAAATAGTGTGGTTCCAGTCCAAATCTGAAGACCTCAGAACTGGGAGAGCCCGTTTTGTACATTCCAGTTCAAAAGCAAGCAGGCTAGAGATGTAAGAAGAGCCAGTGTTTCAGTTCAAGTCCAAAGGCAGGAAAAGACCATTGCCCCAGCTGAAGGCAGCCAGTCAGCAGGAGTTACCGCTTACCTTTTCTGTTCTACTCAGGCCTTCCATAGATTAGGTGAAGCCCACCCACATCAGGGAGGGCAGTCTGCCTTACTCAGTCCCTGGTGCAAATGTTACCTTTATCCAGATACACCCTCACAGACACCCCCAGAATAATGTCTGACCACTGTCTGGGCACCTTGTGACCCAGTCAATTGGACACATAAATAGGCCTATCGTTTGACATGCGACAGTACTGTTGTTTTCTGTCCCGTTTAAAATGGTGCGTCTGGTCAGCCCATGCATAAATGAACCATCGCATCACTTCATTAAGAACCATCCAAAAAAAAGAACCGTCCATTTATGACATCGGAATAGCAAGCCTGCATGTTTTGCTTCAGGTATTTCTCATGTGTCAGTAGTTTCTCTGCAGGCCATGGCAGCTTTATCGGGACTATCATGTACCTACGTGATTAAGCCTTTTGAACATAAAAACAGGAGAAATGAGATGTTGAATCCCTCCAGGTACCAGGGGGTGCATTATTTAGTCAGTCCACAAACAGTACTCCTTCCTCTTATTGTACCTCAGCGATCCCCAGGGATCCCCCATCTGCAGTTTATGGTGCCTGCTCCCTGAGGAAGGAGATACAGGTGATACCAGCAGTGACAGCATCTCAGTAGGAGGGGCACTGCCCTTCGCCAAGGCAGAATGCAGAGCTTGGATTTCACGAAGAACTGCAGTGAGAGAAAGAACTGTTCCTCTACAATATGCCACTAATTCTAATGTACACACATATTTTTTTCTTGACAATAAACTGGGGTTTTTCCGTATTTCTTCTGGGACAGTAGTTTCGTTACCCTGCTAGAGCTTAATACAGCCTTTGCTCTGATTCCAAAATGTGATTTCATACAATGGTTTTACAGATAGATGACATCTCATGTGTGTGAGCATCATTTAAAGCAAGCAGCTGCTCTAAGCAATACTGGGTCTCGGCAGCCATTCATCAGCTCCCATATGCTTTTAAACATTGTATTCATGTTAATAGGTGAAATTCATTTTGTTAAATTACATACCAAATATGGTAAAATCATGCAATCTGTAAACGCAGGCACAAAACTGAAGAGATCATTATAATGGTGAAATACAGCATTTTCTAGTGATTATAACAGTGTGTGTGCTACTTTAGCAAATCACTTAATGAGTCATGAAACATTTTCTTTAAAGATTACAAAAGTGTGACAGAGAATTCCTGCATACAGTTCAGCCATGATCACCAATGGTTAACATTTTTCTACACTTGTTTTATCACTTCTGTTCTCTCTCCCATGTAGGTATATGTGTGCACATATGTATGTATGTATTCATATTAATATACACACAATCTTACATAGTTGTATTGAATTACTCAGGAGTTACAAGAGTCATGCCCCTTTACCTCTAAATACTTCAGAATAACAATGTAATACTAGTATCTAATCTGCAATTCTCATTAGACTGTGTCACTTGTCCCAGTAGTATCATTTATAGCATTTTATTGATCTGGTCCAGGATCCAATCCACATCACACTTGGCATTTAGTTTTCATGTCTCTTTTAATCCAGAATGGCTCGTCAGCCTTTCTTTGTCATAACATTGACCTTTTTTAAAGACACAGACCACCAGTACTGTAGAACATCCTTTGGTCTGGATCCGCAATGTTCCTGCTTACGAGATGCAGGTCACATATTTTGGCAGGAGTATGACAGAAATAGTGCTGTGCCTTGTCAGGAGGCACCGGATGTTGCTTCGTTCAATTACTGATGGTGTCAACTTTGGTTAGGGTATTGTGTCATAAAACCTTTTTTAAGCTTAAAAATAATTTGTGGTCAGTAGTTTCTTATGTCTCGTCCTTCAGAATGGCTTCAGGTAGAAATCTCAGGACAGTGGTATGGAGCTTTCATCAGAAGAAATGCATTACTGAATGGCTACTATGTGATAAGCCCCTCTTATGTAATATCTCCTATAATTCTCACAACAGTTCTTCATTCGTTAGCATCTGCTGTGTGTTGTAAAAGAAGCTGTCCCTGGCTCCAAAGAATTCACAGTCTGGTGAACACATAACACAACACATAGACAATGAACTGTAGAATTGAATTATACCCTGGAACCTATGTAATTTTTACTAACCAATGTCACTCCAATAAATTTAATAATTAAAAATGTTTTAAAAAGGAATTCACAATCTGTAGTGGAAGCAGTTGCACCACCTGGTTGTCAGCAGAGGGTGGAAAGTACACGGTGATGTGGGAGTATCCAGGAGGGTGCCTAACTCAGCCTGAGGGATGCTCGTCAGGGAGGACTTCCTAGTGTCCTTGAGGCTTGAACCAAGTGCTGGACGTGATTAGGAGTTAATGAAAGCCAAGGAGGGGTCATTAGAGGCCAGAGGAACACAAGCATGAGTGCTTGAGGGGATGTGGAGCCTGGCATGGCACACGTGGCGAGCCCCAGAACCATGTCCTGGAAAGATAGGCAAGATCAGAGCACTGGGGTCCCTGCCCTGAGGAGGCTGAAGTCTATCCTGAAATTCTACTAGCAGCCAGGGAGGACTTTCAAGGGAAGAGGAGGAAGAGCACTTATTCATTAAACAGATGTTTACTGAGCGCCTATTGTGTACCAAGCCTTATTTCAGAGACCGGGACTGCAGTAGTGAGTCAGAGAAGTAAGTCATTCGCGCCTGTGGAGTTGACGCTCTTGAGTCACATTTTAAAAGATCGTGCTGTCAGTAATGTAACGAGTGGGTTAGAGGCAGAGTCTAGTTAAAAAGCAGGTAACCCTACTCTGTGGTTATCCCCACTTTATAATGTCACAAAATTGAGACTAGAGGTAGTGTCCTAGATACATACCACCTACGCCATCGAAACTATGAATTTGAATGATCTACTACGCTGTGTAAGCAACTTCAGATCTTTCAGCTTTTATTCCAGACAGAGGATCTGATAGCTCAGAGTTATTTCTTAGAAATGTCGATCCTTAAAAGGAATCTAACAGATTTCCCAGGACTTAGACATATTACTTGGTTCTTCCTCTTTTCCCCACGTCTGTGATGTATAATTAATCATAGATTACTTCATTTTGTTTCATTTCATTTACAACATTTATGAGCTTCACTTTGTCAGAGTGAAATGCTTGTCCCCTCCTTTCCTTTCCAAAGTGGCATAATTAGTGTTAGCATCTTTTTTAACAGGCTACATAAAGTTTAGTGGCTGGATTAAATCAAGTCATTAACATAATGTGCTACCCAATTTGCCCCTATCTCTCTCCGTCTCCAGGACATCAAAGTGCCACGGAGTGCCAGTGTAATTGGGCCTTGCTGGCCTGTCAGACTCCGTCAGCCTGACGACTGCGGCTTTTACTAAAAGGCTCCCAGGCATGGTAATTAATGGGGGGGAGGTCTGAGAAATGGAAAACTTTGCACATTTCCCTATGAATATTTTATTAATTTGAATAATCAGAAGTTAACAGTATCAATCTGATGTATAATACATTGATTTAAAAGCCTTATGTTAGGTCCTCAAAATAGACATCAGAACTGAAAATTTGCATTTGTCACAGCATTAAAAAAAATTAACGATCCCTCTTTCCCATTACTTCTAATTTTATCATCTAAGCAATGCAGCTTTCAGTTTTCACTACTAAATGCGTTGCCTTCGACTCACAGATTTCTGAAAGTGTGCCCACAGGTGAGAATGGGGAATCACAGGCGGGGAGGGCCGCGGGCACCTTTGTGCGGTGCACGTCTCCATCTCCCTCTCTCCTCGCTCCTACTCTGGGCAGTTTTGTGAAAACTGCCACATCCGATTGGGCTAAACTGCAGTTCCTCCTGGACGCAAGGCCCCTTGTACCCCGTGGGCTGACACTTGCAGGTGATCGCAGCAGGGATGTTCAGCAAAGTGTGTTTTTAAGCTCTGAAAGACACACTCCTTGGCGAATTCACGAATTAAAACTTATTAAGTCACTTCAGAATCAAATATGATATTCTATCAGTGGGTAAAATCGGCCCCTCCCAAGGATTCACGTATCTTAAGCTAGACAGCATAGGTTTCCAAATGTATGTTAAGTACATGTTCAATTGCTCTCCTGATAGCAATTGCTTTTAAAACCATTTTTTATATTTTACAACTTTTTTGTCTTTTACTGATTTACCATGGACTTCTTTCCATAGCAGCTTAACACGTGCACGGTAGTCCATTGCGTAGCTGTACCGTGTTTATTTTTTTTTTTTTATTGTTAGACTAATGGGGGTGACATTGCTTAGCAAAAATTACATAGGCCACAGGTGTACAAGTCTGCAGTGCATCGTCTTGTGTTGCATTGTGTGCTCACCACCCAGTGTGAGTTCTATCTCCATCACCGTGTATTTGACTTCCCCTCCCCCCTTGCCGTCAAGTAACCACTAAACAATTGCTTGTGTCCATGAGTTTGTTTCTTTGTTGCTTTCAGTTTTATGTTCTACATATGAGCGAAGTCATGTGGTTCTTGGTTTTTTTCTGTCTGGCGTATTTCACTTAGCATGATGATCTCTAGATCCATCCATTTTGTTGCAAATGGCAGTATTTCATCTTTTCTTATAGCTGAGTAACATGCCACTGTATATATGTACCATATTTATTTAAATGAGCCCTTTCTGATGGACCCTTAGGTTTCTGTCAGTTTTTTCAACCACAACCATTTCTAGTTAAAATGTTGCTTATCATACACAACATTTTTATACATAACAATGCATGAGAATTTCTGTTTTCGCACATCACACTCTTTGTCAAGCTAATGGGTAAGAAATTATACCTGACTGATGATGTCATTTAAAGAAGCAAAGAAGCAAACAAAGAGGTATATTTATACACGTACATATGTGTTTTTATATGAGCATACAGACATAACATTTAGGCTTATGTAAGCAAAGAAAATGTCTGGAGGTCTATAATCCAAACACTGTTAGCAGGGAGTATGACTGGGACATGCGTCCGGGCAGGGGTCCGCACACTGTGGCCCGTGTGCCAAATTCAGCTCTCTGCCTATTTCTATAAGTAAAGTTTTATTGGAACACGGCCACACTCATCATTTACACGTTGTCTACATCTGCTGTCACCCTACGGGAGCATGGGAAAGTACTTGCAGCAGAGACCTTATAGCCTGCCATGCGAAAAGTATTTGCTATCTGGCTCTTTGCTGATCCCTGAGTTAGGGAATGGGAGGAAGCGAGCAACTTTTTATACTTTACTTTTTAGGATTGATATTGTTGGATTACTTTTTTAATGGTGAGTGTAGGTTGCATCTAAAAAGGAAATAGTTTGTTCGCCTATTCTATACTAAAATGTTAAGTAACTAAGAAGCTTTTCCATAAATATCTTCAAAAGCGCCAACAAATGTAATCGGAATCTCTCTTTATATAGAACAGTGGTTCTTGAAGTGTGGGTCCCAGACCAGGATCATCAGCATCACCTGAGCATTTGCGAGCTGCATACTCTTGGGCCCCACCCCAGACCTAATGAGTCAGAGACGGGCGCCCGCAGTCTGTGAGCTGCCAAGCCTCGCGGGTCATTCCAGAGTACACTGAAGTCTGACGACCCCTCCAAGGAAAAGCAGGCCTTCTCACCATGGCTGCACATTAGAATCACCTCGGGAGCATTTTCAAATGCCAGGGCCCAGGCTCCACCCGGATCAGTTAAATCAGAATTTTGTTTAAAGCTCCCCCGGTGATACTATGCAGCCAAAATTGAGAACCACTGTACTGTGCCATCTGTTCTCAATGATGGTGAATGTGGGATAGCATAGCAAAATCACCTGAAATTGAGGGTAATTTTAAAAATTCTCTCCTTCCTTCGCATTATACTGCCATAGTTAGCCGTGGTTAATGATGGAAATGTGTCATATCCCTCAGGTGTATTAGAATAGGAAAAAATATTCCCACCATTGCTTTACAGCATGTGGTAACAAGCGTCTGTAATTTGCTGACCATTACAGATGCGGTGATTTACAGGGTGTGTAAGGGGGACTGACGCTGTTCTAAAAGTGAATGAACACTCTTAACCCCAGCGCCATTTTGATCTCCATCACTGAAGTCTTCAATATTTATATTATTAATATTTGTTCAATATAGTACCTTTTAACAGAACATAAGAGAAAAAATAGGTTACTGCCACAGATAAAAAACGGGTTCGTTTTGTTTGTAAAAACATTATTATTACCTCAACAGTTTGAGTTTCTGTTTACTCTTATTTCTCCCAAATAACTACTATTTTTTTTTAAGTTTTCAATCAAAACTTGTATGAAGGATAGAGATGGTTCCTAATAAGAGGAAGCCTTGGAGCCTAGTTTGAGGTCAGGAGGGCTTTTTGGGGTCTGGGATGACTCTGCCCACCCCCAGGCTGCAATGAAGAAAGGAAGTTGTAAGAATTACCACTCATCAATATATATTCCTGCCCTACTTACACTTTGCTCTGTGAGTACCAATGGCGAGTTTGATTTTTTGAACCAACTATTTTGAACTTGTCTTAGAACTCACCCCAATTAAAATGTTGCTTTTACAAGGCACAGACATAGATCATCACCTTCCATTTTGTCTCTCTTGGTTTGTTACGAAGTACCCAGCTTCTACATACTGCAGCTCCTATAGGGACGCAGACAAATACAAGGGCGTCCAGAAATCGTCCAGCCATAAATGTCTCTATTTTTCATATTGCATGGCTGGATACTTTCCGGAAGCCCTCATAAAACATTTCTATGGTGATAAAAATAATACTCATGTAAATTCACAGAAGCATTTGGGAAGTAATCTGATAATCCTGTGAAGTTGAATCTCATACTCATCACCCAGCAACATTGTTTGTAATAGCAAAAAATCATAAATGACTCCTCTACTGACTCATCAGCAGAGAAATAAACAAATGGACTGTAGAATATATATGCAATATAAGTGGAATTCTATACAACAGCTAAGATGAAATGAATTAGATTTTAATTATAAAAATGAATACTCACAATACAGTATTGCGAAGAATGATTAATAGAGGATGATACTACTAACACAAAAATCTAAAAACAGGAATGCGCTATGTTGTTTATGGCTAGATGGACAAATACGCATGTTGTAGGAAACGTAAATGTGTTGGGAATGACATGCACCAGCTTTGGGAGTGTGGTTCCCCCGGGGAGATGAGGAAGGAGGAGAGGGGACAGGGAGTGAGGACTTTACCTGAATCCAAATACTGTCTGTCTTCGATAATAATCACAAAGACAGTTTTAATCAGATTGAACAAAATGGTCACATCTGCTTAAGATGTTAAACACTTGAACGTGCCAAATTATTCTCTAGACGTCATAATTTAAAAAGTTAAAGAAATGTCTATTCATTGTAGAAATTTGGAATGAAATCAAACTCACATGCAATCTCACCGTAGCTGGACTTAAATCTAAGTGACTGAAACAAGTTGCCAAACCTTTATCACAGGCCATTCTCGGTTAAGCAGCCCTGTATTTAAGGGCTGTCACATTGAATTAGTGTTTAGAAGCCTAACAGTCCAACTCCAGTGTGGCTTCTGTGATGGCTGAAACCAGAGGAAGAATTCGGCATGATCCTCTGAAGCGAAAGATGAAAAATTCAGGCATGCCAATCAGAAAGCAGTAAACACTATAGAAAAATAAGGCCTAAAATATGAATTAGCATTTTAGGTCAGGAAGCAATGGTGGAATCGAGCCAGAATCATGAGAACTCTAACTTCTTTTTTCTCTGAGAGTAATACAAGCTGTCATCACATTTCTAGATCATTCAATCACATGCTGTGTATGTAGTTCCATCTATACAGACAACTAAAAATAAGTTGCATGCAGTTCCTATTTGAGTGACTTCCATTACTTCTGTTCATCAGAGTCCCAATTTTCAAATGCTGCTCTCACACGCTGATGATGACATCTTGCTAACTAAGGAAGCTGATAGGGCAATTGGTGAACAAGACAAAAAATGTGCTGAGAAGCAGCACCATACCCAGTCACAGAGGTTCACACACACGGAAGGAAGCAAAATGAGAAAAACCTGAAGCCTGTAGCACCCGGGTAGCTTGCTGTATCTGAAGGATACGTGCCCCATGGTCATGGCCTGTCATGCTGCCCCGGTGATCCTGAACAGACAGTGCACATCTGTCAGTCACTGTCATTTGAATCCGTATATTGTTTCCCCTTCCAGTTCTCCCCACTGGACATGATTTTCCATTTTTTTATTATGAAGAATTGCAAACATAGGGAAGTTGTAATAATGGTACCCAACCCCCTAGAGTCTGTAACACTGACCTGTCTCTGAGATAGGCTTACTCAGTCATAATCTAGGATGGCAAGATTTCTATATATTTTTCAACAGTTAATAATCACCAAGTTCTCAAAATATAGTAGACAGGATAAATATTGGTTAAAGGAGAAAACACTAACAACTGCAGCTTCACAATATATAAAAGATGTTCTGAATATGTAGGAGACACTTAGCCTCCATTGACTCTATGTCACTCAGTGTTTATTGATAGCCTACTATGTGCCAGACCCTGATAAAGATGTTAAATAGTGAAGATGAATAAGATACGGTCCTGGCCTCCAAGACTCAGCCTACGGACCGAGGCAGATAGGGAAACAAATCCACGTGGTACATTTGTGACCAAAAAGTGCACTGAGGACCGAGGAGGAACCAGTCACTCTTGGAGATCAGGAATGCTCTCATTAAAGGAGAGCGTGGTGGTCCAGGGCCTCAAATAGGAGAAATTTTGTCAGAACAATATGAACAGCACACCACAGGTCTGGGGAAACTGCTGGAGTGTAGGGTAATAGAAGGGTTCTCAAGCAGTGAGATGGTGCTGGTTTGTTTGTATAGGGAGAGAATTCTTCCACCAGAAAAATAGTTGAGGCTACAGGCAAGGGATTAGGGCCCGAAGTACCTTGCCTCTCTGACAGCCATGGCAGTAGATCCCCACCAGTGATACAATAAGCACGCTAAACATCCCGGTATCACCGAGCTGATAGTTTTGTACTAGTTGTCTGTCTGGTTACAGCTTTACTAACCACTAATCTTTTACGATTCCTCCTCTTTTCTCCCTCCTTAATCTATCAGACTTCAACTTTGTAATACTAGGAAGCTGCTGTATTCGTTCCTCCCTCAGATCAGATGAGAACCTAAAGAAGTTTCTCTGGAGATAAAACTGAGAAAAGAAACCACATCTCATTTTGACTTTATATCCTCAATAGCTGACACAATGTTAAAATGTCATAAGTTTTCAATAATTCAATGAATCATTGAGTTATTTAGGAAGTAAAATGAAGAGGCGTGGGTGAGCTAATAGGCTATGGTGGGTGTGAAAAACGGAGATGGCAGGAATGACTCCAAGGTATTGTGGTTGTTGGTGACCAGGTTGATGGTGAGCTCATCACCTGAGACAGGAAGTGGCAGAGGATGAATGGGGGTGGGGGCAGAGAGCTAGTGTGTGCATTTCTGACACTAAGTTGGAGTTGTCTGTTATGCAGCTGACGTGCTTCTTAATTTTCAAAATTTTTCATATATAATCTGGTTGAACTTTTGATTCTCAGGGGCATGAATACAACCAGAATTGTTCCAATGTTGAAAAATAAGTTGGCTAGCCCCACTGACCACAATTTATAATGTTTAGAAAAGTCTTTATTCAGAGCACGCTTCCCTAGATATGTACTATTTGGAACTTATCCCTTTTGGATTTATTTTAAGTTGTTTCATGTAGCATCAAAGGAACAAAGAAATGATGACTAATAACTCCTGTCAGCAATATTAGAGAATTACAAAGGACATATGATAGAGGTAATGAGCCTAGGGGGAAATAAAAAAAAAAATTAAAAAAAATAAAGACCAGAAAGAAGAGAGAGGTGTCATTAAAAGACTTTTAAAGCTCTTTTATTTTTTTGGATAATATGTTGGGTTTTCTTGATTTTGGTGGGTTGGTGGGTGGGTTGGTGGGTGGGTTGGTGGGTTGGTGGGTTGGTTTGGCTGCAATCCAAGTATCCACTTTCACTTGGAATCCTATTTTGTATATCGTCTTATTTGACAGTCTAAATCCATTCTGATAATGCAAGTTTTCATATGGGGATTGTACAGTTAATATATTATTAATAAAATAACCACTTAAATAAATTTGAATCCTTTGCTATTTGAAAGTTCACTTTTTTCCTTCATTGAGCTCTGTGATAAACAATGTTAAAATCCTATCTGCACAATGTAGAAATAACCACATATACCTCTTTTGCTTTTGTATAGCTCTTTTTTTAATTATTTATTTCTTTGGTGCAGAGGCAGGACGGTTTTATAAGATGTATTGTTATAACAATTCCAAGTTGGTCAAATTACAAGTTATGTAAATGACTCAACTACACAAGGCTGCATTGGAGCCAGAATTATCAAATGTACGTGTGTGCAGTCTTTTGACAACCGCAATACATTATAAGAGGAAAAAATAGCATGCTTTAAAATATTTTCTCTACCGTGTTAGTCTTCAGCAGGCAGAGAGGGGCTTTTCGGAAGTGAGATGAGACAATAGAGCCCACTTCATTTTTTATGCACGTGAACGGAGAGGGCTTGAGGTTATTAGTTGAAACCGAGTAACCTTTCCGGGCTTTCATCTCTTTCTTTTCAAATTTGAATATGAAAAGCATAGTCAAGTCCAAGACCATCACTTTAATGACATTTGGCAGTCATTTGATTTATTAGGTTTTAGAAAAAATTTTCCTTTAAATATTTCATCATACTATGCTAATCCTAGTAATATTGCCAGCTGCAGCCTTGTACCTGTATTAGCGGAGACAGAATGGTGTGGAATTTTCTCTGTCATCCTAGTAAAATTTCCATGAATCTACTGAATAATAAAATAACCTTATTGAAATATTCAGATTTGGGTTTTTAGTTAAAGTGTCTGAGAATACATAATAAAAGAAAATGTCTTTTGAAAGAAGGGGGTAAAATTACTTCATCAAATATTGAGGGGGTTTGACAGCAATGGAAATTGTTCTTTATGGGGATATTTTTACAATAGGATACTTAGGCTTTTCAATTTGATTAATTATATCACTATGGGAAATTTACACACTTATTTAAATTTTAAAAAGTTGGTCATATAAACATGCTATTTTCAGGATTTTCTAATTGTTATTTGACGTTGTATCACTTACAGTTTGGTAAAGGGGAATAAAGAACAGATTTTAAATTGTGAAATAAAAACATTTAACTGAGTTATCTTGGTATAATCTATTATTTGTTTTTAAATCATTACTCAAGGAAACATGTGACTCCTATAATAATGTCTCTGGCATGAAAATATATCAAACAACAATGGAAGTGAAAATTATACAATCAAACAAATATATATATTAATTGTTAATCCTGTAAAAATGATATAAAAATAAATTGCAGGAAATATGTTAAATTAGATTAAAACATCATTTCTTTTTCTTTGAAAACATTACTTAGTGAATGAAATATGTCATGGCAGAATATATAAGAATGAATTGTAGTTTCTACTCCAGTCAATATGGACTCACATAATTACACATATTAGCATAATTACTATAACATATTCAACAGGCTTGGATCTCTGAATCACCAAAAGTTTCTCAGGTACAGTAGATTAAATGAAAGCAGTAATGAACATGTACTTCATTACATAGTTTGAAACAAGGCCAACTGATACTTGTCATTCTGAAAGCAATCGGAGATGAAGATCTCAATAATCTTCACTCCTGATAGACTACTAGTGGGGTATTTATAGCCTCAAATGTAAATCAGGAGACTATTGCCATGACACTGTTAACTTCAAACCCTGGGGCATTAGAATCTCATTCTCTGTGTGGGTGTGTCGTGAATAATCTATCATGTGTAACTAAATAGTAGTGTACATTGTGTTCCAAAAAAGAAACCCATTGGCCTTCGTGTTTTATTTAAAGTTGATAGTGAAAAAAAGTAAGGAATTTTTTTTGTTCATTTGTTTTATTTCTTTGTTACTTTTTTGTTTTTGTTCTTTAAACAGACATCAGAAAAAATTCGAATTGAGATCATAGCTCTACGCCTTAATGACTCTCGAGTCACCACGGATGACACTATTCAAAGGCTATTCGTTGAATGCCGATTCTACAGTCTTCCTGCTGAGGAGACACCTGTGTCACTTCCAAAACCCAAGAGTGGTCAATGGGTCTACTATAACTACAGCAATGGTACGTGTGGTCCATTTATAATAGACACTGTTGTCTTTTCTGTCTACAAGGAAGCTAAAGGAACCAAGAAAAAGTGTAAGTCTCTATGCAGCACATAAAATCACGAAAGTCTGGTCAGAATAAAATACTGGAAGTCACATCCACAGCATAGGATTAAGAACTGGAAGTAGAATTGAAGAAAATACTGAAGTTAAAAGAAAACAGAAAGAGGAAAAACAGTGTTTCTAGATGTTCCTGCTATGACATAATACCATTTAAAAAATGCCACCTAGGTCTACAATTGAATTTAATTAAAAAAAAATGATATTTCCCCAAGGGGGGAAATATGTTGGGATTCTTATCATGGATTCGAATGATTCAACAGCCTAATTTTTTCAACCTTTCTGATCAGTGTGATCATGCAGATGTTTTTACAATACCTCTCCCAGTGTCCAGAGGTTCAGGATTTTAATTGCGTGGCACGAGTTCTTATGGCACCTTTTCATCATTTAGCCCAAATAGCCATTTTTAGCAGCAAGCAGGTTTTCTCTTAATTTAGAGCTTTCTCTGTCAGCCAATTGACATGTAAGCCTACTGGACCAATACAGACCCAAAAGGCAACCTGTAGATTCTTACATTAACCAACTTTAAGATGTTTTTAAAATAGTGTGTGTGTCCATGTATGATTAGAAAGGTGTAAAAAATCATGTCAAGCTGCCATGACCCTAAGTTAAAACTGCCTATTAAGTTTCCTAAATAGGGGAGTTTCCTGGTGGGGTGGTGGCTAGGCTTTGGTGCTCTCAACGCTGCGCCCTGGGTTTGATTCCCAGCCAGGGAACTACTCCCCCACCCCAAAATTATAAGCTTCCAAAAGCCTACATTAAAACAAACCATTTGAAAAAATAAGAACTAAATAAATTTGTAACTCATCAAAGAAGAAAATAACATAAAGATAGCATTCCATCACCGTTAGCAAAACAGGCCATCCCATGCTAGTTGAACACTAAATTGTTTTTCTCACCAGGTTCAGAAATGGCATTTTAATCAACACGTATTATCATACTGTTGGATCGGAAGTTTTTGTGATCATCTTTTCTTAAAGCTGGTATTTTAGAAATGTGCTCATTGCCTGAGACAGTAATGCCAGTGGTCATGAGTATCAGCGATCTGGTCTAGTCATCCCTGTACCCCTAATTCTTACTAGTTATGTAAATTTGGGCAAGGTGTTCACATTTCATGGCTCCCTGTCTTCTTATCTATTGAATAAGGTGTTCTCTAAGATCCCTTCCAGCTCACATTTCATAATTCTATAATAACAGGTGAGTTGAGAAATCACATGAGGAATAAGTAGTGTGGTCAGAACAAGAATCTGATTTCTCCTTCCTTTCATTGACCTGATATAACAGAAACATTTCCAAAAATATTTTCTCGAGCTTTGTACAGATATTTTCACTGCAAAGTACCAGAAAAGTAAACTATACCAAATATTATTGAAAATGAAAAAACCGTTTAGTCAACTAATGTTAACAAGCATACCCAAAAAAAAGAAAACAAATTCTTCTGGCTTTTGCATTATATATTATAAAGGTCAGTAGTAGAATATTTGGTTGGACTGGTAACAGATTTTTTTTGGGAATTGATTTACACTGAGAAGCTAAGCCATGCGGCAGAACAGATGTTTCCATTTGCTTAAGGAGCAATGCACATCATTCCTTCAGTGAAACCTGACACAGGCCCAAGGGTCCTGAATTTTGTACAGTGTCACATGGTGACTTAGTTCTGTTTGGGGCTTTCTGTTGGTTCGTTTGTTTGTTGGTTGGTAGTGGCTTGGGGGTTTTTTTGTTTCTGTTTTGTTTTTTTCAATTTTTTTCCTTTTACAGCAAGGTACCCTACTATCTAATTGGTACTTTAAGAGTTGGCTGTATTTCTAATGAATTAGCCATTTAACAACAATAAGAAAACCAATAATCCATTAGCAATGAATTCAATGGAAGTGTTTACTATACTTCTCTTCAGCTTCTGTTCCTACCTATTGAGATTTTACTGTTGTAGAACTTTCAAGATTAATTGAAAATCATTTTAAGGCTATTTATTTGGGGAGAGAAATGTACTTTGTACTTATAAGCAAAATAATGCTGTTTTATATTTACTGTATCTGAAAAAATGAAGTCCTAGGTCATTATCAAATCTGAAAAATAATTATTAATATTAACCTTGTAGGTTTTATTTCACTTTTCATTTAAGTATGACATAATGAAAATATTTATTTTAAATTAATTTATTTTCATCTCCTTCACTGCAGGGGAATCTCCTTGAATCTTTGGTAAATAAGTAACCATCTCATCTAATTATTATAATGATTTACCCTTCACTTGTTACTTGATGTAAAAGGTCGATATAACATAACCTGATGTCTTCCAAATCTTATAAAATATTAATGAAAGTAATTTTGTTTCCAAACTGACTTTCTGGTTCATAGGGAAAATATCTAGAGGACCATTAGTACATGCTGTCCCCTGTTTGAACACCTTACCAGTCAAGAAGTTGACTGAACCTCACAGTGATTTTACCTGCATTATGACTTGAATCTGTTTGAAAGGGGGTTATATGCTGTGGCCTAAATTGGGTCCATAAAATGAGAAGTTTAAACTGGGATCAGAATATATTTTCATAACTTAATTCACTCTTTATTAAGAGGTGCTAATACCAGTTTCACCTACACACATACACACACACACACACACACACACACACACAATGTATCTTTTTTGGGTTGCTAACACTGGGGGGAAAAAACCCCAAAGTTGAATTTACTTGCTAGATATTGATAGCAAGAACAAAACAATTGTATTTTATTGGGCTTGAAAATTTTGCTGAGAAGATGCTGAGAAAGCAAGAAAAATAGTGTGGAAAAAGATAAGATTAATGGTGGATCTGAAGAATGTTGTCTGGGCTGAATAAAGCCTTGTAGGGAATTGACAGAGAGAAGGAAAAAGATGAATGAAATCGTCCCAAGTTTTTATGAGACACACAGATCTGGGCCCTTAGTGTCTGAGCACTGAACAGTCTGTCTTTTGGAACAATTAGCGTTGAACTCAGAATATGAAAAGGATGCAGAACTGCAGATGTTGTTGCTAATGGGAGGAGAAACTTGGCCAAGATAAGGATTAGGGGGATGACGATGCTTTAGCAAAAACGTTATCTGAGACTCAAGGTCATCAACCCTTTATAATTAAACCCTCTGCATTTCTTTCTTCTGCCAAATGACCCTGATAGAGAATACAAGGATTTCTTCAACCTGCAGAAGTGAGGGAGAGGTTTTTAATGGTAGACTGCTGAAAATCAACTCAAGTATTTGGACTGCTGGTTTGTATCTTTTTGAGACCTATGCTTTCAGTAAGTTATGTCCAAATCTGGCAAGTCCTAAACAAATGTGATTTCTAATGAGAATGAAAGGTAAATAGCTTAACTTTTGAAGAATTCTGATACCTTTCACAATCACTAGAATTGCTTTTTGAAAGATAAATTTGAGTTTTTGAAATTACAGACTTTTTAAATTATTTATTGGGGTGATATTGGTTAATAAAATTAGATAGGTTTCAAGTATATAGGTCTGTAATACATCATCTATAAATTACATTGTGTGTTCACCGTCAGTTCTCCTTCCATCACCATGTATTTAGCCTCTTTAACCCTCTCCTACCTCCCCTATCCCCTCTGGTAACCACGAAACTCTTGTTTGTGTCAAGGAGTTACTGTCTGTCTTACTCATTTGTTGCTTTCAGTTTTATATCCCACGTGCTTCTTGATTTTTTCTGTCTGGTTTATTTCACTTAGCATGATAATCTCAAGGTCCATCTAGTTTCGGAACACAAAATGGATGTCCTTGGGCTCATGACCTAATCAGAGGTGGCCCTTGTGTCCCTATGTCCCACATGTTCAACAAGAAAGTGTTTACTAGCTCCTGATCCTGTTAAAAAATGGGCAAAGGAATGTTGGGCTCGCCAGTGGTTCTCGGCGTGTGGTGTCCCGCACCTGGGAAGCTGCGAGTGGTACAGGTTCTCAGGTCCTGCCCGAGACCCACTAGACTGGAGCCTGGGGGTGACTGAGCTCAGGAACCTGCATGTTAGCAAGACCTCGAGACTGAGAACCGTGGGGCTAATTCACCTGCCCAGGCTGGGCCTCGTGTGCCTAAGCAGGAGAGCTGCGGTTCCCGCATGGCATGCCTATGGGAATCTAAGCCTATTGGTAAGTCACTTGAGTCCTCTCAGAAAGGAATTTTAGTGAGAGTCCAGCCAAGAGCTTTATTTAAGGCACCTGGAGCAGGTGTTTTTAAGCAATATCCCTTCATTAAAGGTGAGTGAGGTGGCTTCCCGTGTACAGTTCTAGAACACTCTCTCACACTCCAGCCTGTGCTAGCCACGCGGTTGCAGCTTAAACAGCAGGGCACGTTTGGACTTCGAGTGGAAGAAGAAGTTATACCATAGAGGTTAAGAGGGCAGGCTCTGGAGGCCAGCATTGCTGGAGTCAAGTTCTGGCTCCACTGCTTTCTAACATGGTAACCTTCGGCAAATCACTTACTTTCCCTAGATCTGTTTAATCATCTGTAAGATCTGGATCATATTAACACATGAGATTGCAGTAAGTAAGTCATACATAAACATCACTCAATACATGGTGGTGATCTCTCACACATACACATACACACACATACACACATTGGGACATCACTTAGTCTTAAAGAGAAATGAAATTATATACATGCCATGGATGAACCTTTAAAACGTTATGTTAAATGAAATAAGCCAGATGCAAAGGACCAATATTGTATGGTTCCTCTGATATGAGGGGCTGAGAGCTGTCAAATTCACAGAGACAGAAAAAGACTAGTGGTCACCAGGGGCTGTAGGGGGCAGGGAGGTTATTATTTAATGGGCAGAGTTTCAGTTTGGGATGATGAAAAATTCTGAAGATAGATGATGGTGATAGTTGCATGACAATGTGAATATTCTTAAGGCCACTGTACACTTGAAAATGGTTAAGATGTTTTATGTTATATCTATTTTACTACATTTAAAAAAAAATTGTTTTCCAAGCTATTGAGATTCATCAGAATGAGTCTAGTTTAATTGATTCTTTATTTGAATGCTGGACTTCGAATTCCAAAAAACTTTAGAGTTTTATTTTTCAATCACTGAGATGACCCTTGTCTTCAAACAGTGTAGACCATGATAGTTAATGATACTGTATTGGATATTTGGAAGTTGCTCAGAGAGTAAATCGTAAAAGTTCTCATCACAAGAAAAAAAAAATTTGTAACTATATGAGGTGCTGGATGTTACCTAGACTTATTGTAGTGATTTCACAATAACTACGCATATTAAATCATGTATTAGTCTAAAACTAATACAATGGTATATGTCAATTATATCTCAATAAAACTGAGACAAAATTATCCAAAAAATTATCACAAAAAAACAGCGTAGACCATTATGGCTTTTAAAAGCTTTGGAATACTTACGTCAAAAAGGATATATGGTCTACCACATTTTGAATTGGGGATTAACTGCAAAATCAAAATTTCCCATCTGAAAACAGCAGTTCCCCCTGAGCTCAGTGACCTGGCGATCAGAATGAGGTACCTCTCCCAGTGTTGGTGGGACTCACCTATCAGCACGGTGACCTGGTGGTCAGAATGAGGTGCCTCTCCCAGCATTGGTGGGACTCACCTGTCAGCACGGTGACCTGGTGTTCAGAATGAGGTGCCTCTCCCAGCATTGGTGGGACTCACCTATCAGCACGGTGACCTGGTGGTCAGAATGAGGTGCCTCTCCCAGCATTGGTGGGACTCACCTGTCAGCACGGTGACCTGGTGGTCAGAATGAGGTGCCTCTCCCAGCGTTGGTGGGACTCATCTGTCAGCATGACTTTCTAGCATTGATAAGTGCAACACTGTATTTATAGGATACTCTGACCCCTTTGTCTTTCTTAATTCCTATAAATCTTCAGTGACCTGTACAAGCAGTCACACTTACTAATATGGCACTGTGCAAAGGCCGGTAGGCTAAGAGTCGCTGTTTAACCTTGGTCTTACTCCTGTCACATCACTAACCTACCCCCCACCATTGACGCTGCCTCTGTGCCTGGCTCTGTGCTGGCACGCCTGGGCCCTCGGTGAGTATTTGCTCAACTGAGCCAAATGATTAAATCAGTGGATAGCATCATAATTTGAGAGTGAACGAAAACCGTCCAGGCAAACATTCTCGGTGTGAAATATGCTTGTTCCCCGTGGAGCCTGGCTTTAGAATTGTCATGGTATCTTTCAGTGTTGATGCCCTTTTGATCAGGGTTAATCTCTAAGTTGAGATCTGGTCACAGGGGAACCTTTACCTCCAAAATGGCATCTGAAAAAGAAATGTCTTCAGGAGCTACGGCATAGCACAAAAGCTGCCGCGCTGAGAAAAAATAATCAGGATAAAAATTGGAATGTTTGTACTCGGAGATACCATTTTCCCAAAGCGCAGACGCTGTTTCCAGTTCCGAGTGTGCACCAGCCTGTCCCCGGCGGGACCTGAGATCAATTCTCTAATCTCAGATTTGAGCTAAGTCAATTCTGGCCACATTTCTACATGCCAACGTGTGCCTTTAACAACCAGAGACAAACTTCACACCCCAAAAAGCCTCTCGCTGGCGTCCCCCACCCCAACACCAGCAAGCGTCAGCCTCCGATTTCCTCCAGCCAGTCGCCGCCGGATGCCTCTTTCACTGCGAGCGTGGCAGGCGGGGGGGGGGGATTAAATTACCCGAGCTGTCAGGAGGGACACGCTCTCAGCCATGCATTATCATCATCACTCGCTTTTTGGGTGAAGGAAAATGCAGTAAGTCCCTCAAATACAAAACAATGAAGACCGCTGGCTTTTACTGTCATGACTGCCAGTGCCATTAACAGGCAGTGACAGCGATATGGCACTCTTAGATGTTGCTTGTATCTTTTCTGACAGTGTGCACGCAGACCTGCCGGTGACATGACATTAGATCACATGACTATTCAGATTTGATTCTAGCTTCCAGAGCCCCCTTCTTTTCCCAGGCGTACAAGTGAGGTGGCTCGACTTGCGTCTCTAAAAACAGGTATTTATACAAATACAGAATGGTACTAATGTAGCATATTCCTGAGTGACTTCCTTTTTTTTTTTTTTTTTGGGGGGGGGGTACAGTGATCTACGTGGATAAAGAAAACAATCAAGCAAAGAGAGACATCTTAAAGGCTATACTGCAAAAGCAAGCGATGGCTCATAGAAGGTACATATAAGCATTCCGGATTATCTAATGGTTTGCATAAAGTAGGTCTCTGTAGCATGGTGTGGTGAAGAGAGCACCGGATGAGGAGTGAGAACACATGACCTCTCTGAGTCTCTGCCTAGAAATACAGTAGCCCTGCGACCCTACAGAGTAACTGTATGCTTCCAAAGCCTGTGGTGCCTTGAGAACCAGAAGAAGACTGTGCAGCGCCTGTGAAGTATCCATTGCTGGACAGGTGTACCTGTAAGGAGCGTAACAGTGGTTGCGAGGAGGGTCCACTGGAGTCAATGGCTTCAGTGAAAATTCTTGTACTACAGTAAGTGCTCCAATAGGAAATGGCAGTGAAAGCAGACCTGAGGAGGCGACATTTAAGCTGGGCTAGCTAAGGCCATGAGGACCGATTCATGACCAGCCTGAGGAAGCGCATTCCAGGCAGGGGGGACTCCAGGCAGAAAGGGGCAGGAAGGGAGGCGGGGGGCGGAGCAAGGCCAGGGCGGCTGAGTCGTGGGGAGAGGACGCAGGCACAGCTCGTGGCACCTCCTGTTTCTTCCTCCCCCGGAGGCCGTGGCCTGTACCCTACGTGTACGTATCCAGGTCCTCAGATGAGACGTAAGCTTCTCGAGGACATGTGTCTGCTCTTGGTTTCAGCAGGGTTAAAGGTAAGATACAAGAGGACTCTGTCTCGTGTGTGTGTGTGTGTGTGTGTGTGTGTGTGTGTGTGTGTGTACAGTCCAGCCTAGAACAAATGGGAGTTTTTAAATTATTTTGGTGCAACTGCCTCCCTTCTTAGCTTAACTTTATCGTTTCTTAATTTTGCATTTGACATCTTACTTGCTCTCTGTAGAATTGAAAGCCAGATATGTTGCACTTTTTTGTTTCTAACCCTTCCTCTGGCATTCAGAAGGGTTTCTTTTTTTTTTCTCTCCTTTTTTTGTCTCGGGATTCTCATATATTCAGTGGCAATAATAGTCTGCGTCTGTAAAGTGATAGAGATGTCATCTTTAGATATGAGATGCCGTATGAGAATAACACTTAACATGATTATTACGAGCTCTGTAGCCTCTGCCTCTTCCACCAGTCCTGTGGATGGAAATGCGCATCAGCTCTTCCAACCATATTCACTTTAGGACACTTCCTCTCATCATTGTTTTTTAAATTGAATTGTATAGTCACTATAATTTGGGAAGCTGTTTTCAGTTGAAACAAGCTTTCCCCATGCCTCCTTTTTCTCTCCCCTTAGACACGTAGAAGCTTAAAGGGATCTACCTAGATTTAAAAATAGTAGTAATAACAGAGCAAAAGTTTAGTCAGTGCTTACCATGTTCCAGGCACAGTTTACATGTATCCTCTCATGGGATCCTCACAGGAGCCCCATGAGATAGGTATAAATATTCCCATTCTACAGATAAGGAAACTGAGATCAGAAAGGTTAGGAATTTGGCCAAGGTCACACAGCTGATAGCCAGAATTTGGAACCCAGAATGGATGCCCTAGCCAGTCCATCTGCGTCCCTCTATTTTATGCATCGTACAAAACAGTCCTCCACTTGCAGACCAGGATCTGCCCACTCCACAGTTACTGTGTGAGTAGGTATTACCTTTGGTTTCTACTTTGGGGATTTCTGTTTTCTAATCAAAATTGATTGCCCGCAAAACACAGACTTAGTAAAGGAATAAAATGGTGAATGCTTATTTTCCTCAAATTGTTTTAAAATATTGTCATGGTTACCTGTAAGCATTTGGAACAGACTTTATTTATGCATATTTTTAAGGCATGGTTTCTCAGAGACTTAGATTGTTATCTAAGAATGTTATCTAAGACACAAGTTTCTTGTTTTGTTTCTGATTTGGGATGGATACGTTTTGAAAATGATTGAAATGGTAGTTTACATGCATCCAGGGTCTGAGCTACGCTGCCAGGACATATCCAGCAAGTACGTACTTCCCCGTAAATTCCTGTCAGTCAGTCCAAGCGCATTTGGCCTCAGCGCCTGCCACTAATTCAAATCAGTTCCATAAGAACCCTACAATTATGTGTCTGAAAGTAAAACAGAACTTGGATGCTAAGATTGGAAGCTAAAAGATTGCTGAAGTAATACAAACATTTCGTATCGCTGTTGGGCAAAGCTACAACATTTATCTAACACGATTCTGCATTTTATAGAACACACACAGCTGGTTAAATTGCTTAGTAGCAACTCCAGATCTGTGCGTTTCTATAGAAAATGTTGCATTTCTGGTGCAGATGCTGCCCTGTTCTCCACCATCTTTTTTCACGTGCTCCTGACAGCCTTAGAAGCAAACGTGCGAAGACATGAACAGGGAGTATGTGATAGAGTGACCGTCTGTTTCTTCTCTGCCTAGAAATATTCCTCAGATTCTAGAGCCGAGTGCCCATCAGTGCTCAGCAAAGTGGATTAATGTTCATTTCAAGGCTGAGCATGCTATCGTAATTCCCACAGTTCCTATAATAACTTACCTAACCTAAGGTAACTTTCTTTTCATTGGAATTACTGGAAATTGCAGGGTTTCATTCTCAGTGATAGTGACCAGTGGATAAAGTCAGTGGTCTTGTCTCCTCACGCTGGGTGGTTTTCTCTGTCTTTCCCTTTGCAGCGTGTGCTTCACTGTGGTCAGCGACCCTCCCGAGGACGAGCAGGACCTGGAGTGTGAGGACATTGGCACCGCCAATGTCGACCTTGCTGACTTGTTCCGGGAAGGGAGAGACATCATCCAGCAAGATATCGATGGTATGTGGGGGAAGGGCTGCTCAGTTGGTACAGCTGACGACTGCTGACATCCCAGTTCTCTATGAAAACCTCCTGTGCACAATAGGGGCAGTGAGTACCACCGTTAGTGGGATCCTTCGCCACTCAGGCTGGTACCTGTTGAAGCAGGCGACCTCTCCCTACGTCCCTCCCCTGTCCTCCCCTAGTGCCTTCCTGAGAAGCAAGAGAAATTGAAAAATAATTAGTTGTGTTTCACAAGGAATTATTCATTTTGTTAATATGAGGGGGAGGATGTGTGACAAAAGTTGGGCAGTTGGGTTTTTTCATGTTTCCGGCAGCCTCAGGCGGTCACACATTACACAGCTAAGGGTGGTATTCCGAGGGACTGCCACGGTGTCGTCTGCAAGGATTGTCTTCAATTCAGTGTTACAGTCCGTCTGGTGATACAGTCACTGCACATGGCTGAGTGATTCTGGTCACTTGTCTCCCGGCACGATGCAGGGACAGGGACGGGATTCCTGACAACATGTCCTCTGTGGGGTCTCCACCTCACCAGGTGTGAGTCCCAATAATGTGTGATTTCTATTCTCGGTTCTTATGTGACATACTTAGAACATGCTAAAGGCAGTGTACTTTATGAATCAGGCTTCTTAAAATAGTCATCAGGAATGGCCTGGGCTGCAGACACTATGTGGGGCAATGCGGCTGAGTCCTCGTCCCGTTTGTTGAGTTAGCAGAGCCATTTCTGGGAAGCTGTACAGGGCCTGTGTACTCATTCATTCGCGCATTAAATGAACACTTAACTGAGCACCCAGGGGCGGGGCACTCGGCTCACAGCATGGCTCAGTTGTGGTTCACGTGGCAAGACGCTCGTCCTGGATTTGTGTCAAGTGTTCAAAAGTCAGGATCAAGCCAAATATTGAACCCAGTTAGACCAAATCACCAAATCAGAAACCTGTTCTGAGCAATTTTATAAATGCTACATGTCTAACTGTATGACAGTTGGTCACAAGTTTGGCAGGCACCATAGAAAAGGATGAGAGAACTAAAATGTTAACCTAAACCACCCTAGGAAAGACCCCTAGGAAAGACACCCGAGGACCCAGCGAGTCCGATGAAAATGACCAGAATTATCTATGCTTAGATAAATATGCTTCATATCCTCAGTCTTTTTTCCAGTCAGTTCTGTTCAGCAACCCGTGTTCTCATTCTGCGGGACCCCCTCTGGCCACACCGGTCGGACACAGATGGCTCCTGTGGCCGTGTTTAGACTAGTGCTTAGTCAAGAGATTGAGCACTAGACAGTTCGGGCCTTTGCCGTTTTGTTCTGGGCCAGATACAGAAGTAAGAAGCCCCAGGGAAGAGGGGAACACTCTGGGGGTGAGAGGGACCCCCTGTGCCTCTGCCCCTCCCTGCCTGTTCATTTCTCCACCTGAGTCTTTGTACACCAAGTTTTGCTTGAAGGTTTTCTTACAGTCTTTCTTGGAATCACACACACACACACACACACACACACACACACACACAAATAAAGTTCAAGGAAAACCACAAGGAATATAAACAGGAAACTACATAGACTCATAAATACTATCAAACTTACGAAGTCCAGGCTTCTGGCCTTGGGTCACAAGCAAGTATCATGTGCTCAGAGGGATGGGGTCCCAGGTACTGAGTCAGCATCCCATCAGCCCGACTCTGAGCTCAGACAGGGCCCGCTGCCCCTCCCAGCCCTTGGCCTTCAGTGCGCCGCTGGAGGCGGCGGCCGCTCCTCCGGGAAAAGCCCACGCACACCCCGAAGGGCACGTCGACATCCTTGCGCCATCAGTTCATGGGCCCTGAGAGCTGATCCACAGACCTTGGTATTCCTGAGTCTGTCATTTAACTTTTTCTGATTTCCCATTCCTTCCATTCCGAATGGGATGTTTTCCTTAGAAAGATAACCAACTCAAATTACGATCTTGCCACGCTCATGTGAACTGCAGTGGCATGCCATTCTGAAACGTGTCGTTGACACTGTACGTTAGAGCACATTCTTTGCTGTAACCAGACCCCTTTTAGGCTTCTTACTGCATAGCTTAGAAATTCTGGTCCTGTGTGGGCGTTGTAATCCTACAGCCTTTCCACGAGGTAAGCTTCATGATTAGGTCATTAGTTTTAGCTCCACCAGCCAAGTGTATATGGACATGCAATACACTAAAGCGTGTGTCTTCACACACACAGCAGCTTTAAGCTGTAGATTCATGAGGTGCCAGTGAACAGTGGACTCTCCTAGAGATATTTTCATCTTTCAACTACTGTTTGGGCTATGTTATCTGAAAAAACTCTGTTGAATGATATTAACCTTTTCCTGCTGTTTTCCCCCTAGTGTTGGATGCACGAGCTGGTGGTGGAGGGATTGGCCAGCTCAAGGTAACAGTCGAAGCACTCCAGGCTCTCCAGTCTGTCTACGAGCAATACAGAGAGGACCTGGCGGCCTGACGAGGCTCCAGAGGCGGCTCCTGCTCCCAGTAAATGCTCACATGAAAGCTCTCAGATGAGATGTTTGTCGTGACTCGGGTGTATGTAATCTATAATTCATGGCAAGCTGGGAAGGGGGAGGCCTGGGTCTAAAGTGTTCAGGTTTTGTACACTCTTTCATTTGTTTATTTTTCTATTCCCTCCTTCCCACGACTGCCACCCATCAGGATTTCAGATCTCCGCACTGGGCAACACCTTCTCAATAATTCATACTGACGCGATAGCATGAGAAAGTCTATTTGCATTTGCAATATTTTCTTACCAAGAACTAAAATGCAACTCCCATTTTTATTTTTAATAAGCAAAAAAGCATAAATCTTAGCAAACCTATAGAAAAGGAGTACTTTTATGTTATCCCTAATCGTCCCACTAAATGGAATGCCTATGATTAGCCTCATTAAGAGTTTTCTACTGTGAAGATTTTATTAGAAGCAATATATGAAAATTACTTGGATTAATGTGTTAATCTTCCTCTTTAAAATGCTAATATCCGTTTTATGCACATTAAAGCTCAGTGTGCATTTTCTTTGATGCATGCAGTTTCTATCAATTAAATATAAAGAATGAGACTTGGCACCAACTTATTAAATTACTGCAGGTTTTTTTGTTTTTCTTTCTTAAAAATGACAATTCTTCCTATTTGTATTATTTTCATGGATTTGTAATGGTGTTATTGATCATGGTGTCCCAGGGATGTGTGTATATAAAGAGATAGATACAGATATTTTATAAATACATATATATATATATATATATATATATATATATATATATATATGAAACTCACACTGCGAAAGCTTAGCTTATGACATAGAAGGCATTATTTAAAGTGTGGCATGCTTAGTTAGAGCTGAAAGGAGTATCTTTTTATCATTTTTTAAAATTTACATCAAGCTTGTACAATGCCAGGGTGTATCTGGATAACCAGATCCTCAAAAAAGCAGCTCAGAAAGTCAATTTTCTAGCCTTTACCCAATCTCACTGAAGGATTTAATTGATATTTTTAATGGAGCTGTGAATCAGTGCTGCAAAGGAATTGTCTCTAGAGGTCCAGGATATAATGCATTTCATTTTTTAATTTACTTTTTTATTTGTCATTTTCTTCAAAGGATTTTTATAGGCTGCAGGTTTTCACTGTTTGCAAACAGTCTATGTTCCTTCTTAAGCATATGTAAAGTATTCAGGGAGATAAGTAATTTATTAAAATCTACCTAATTTGCCGTGATATATTAAATCTCTGCTTCAGTGATCACAGACCATTTCATTTAGAGAATTAGGCATTCCCTCTTTGTGTGATTAAAGCTCTGGAAAATGAGTTCTTTGCTCCTATTTGTGAACATTCAAAGCCCGCTAATGGCAAGAAGATGGAATAGATTATGAGACAATTCATTACAGTTCAACAGAGAAAAAAAAAAGGCAGCTATAATGCAAAAATGCAAGTATGAATATCTGCATATAGTTTGAACCATCTGTGCTCTAATGGCTTCAATAATGACTCTCGTCTTTAGGAGGCTTTGAAATGACATCCGTACAATATTAATTTGTTGATGTACATTGTGGGACCAGTAGAGTATGATCTGACCACAGAAATCTATAAATTCTGTTTCTACCATTGGGCCTCCCTGTTTGGGGCCTGCCATCTCTAAGAAGAATCTTGCTCTCATCAAACTCTGCAAATCTTCATAATAACTCATTCCTCTGGAACCTTCTAGAGACCACAAACATCTGCAGACTAAACCTCTCCAATCCTAGTAAACAGCCACATGTTCGTTGTCACTTCAGCTGGCTCTGAGCTCATGCTTTTGGCCTCTCTTTCTAGCTTTCTTTGGCTTTAGGCAGTTACAGTGTCATTAAGGCCCATAATACTCCCTGCAGTAATTTAAAACAGCCGGATTATACCCTGGGATTAAGTGAGTGGTTTTTGAGACATTTATTGTGGTATTCTCCCAGGAGGTTTGTATTATTGTTTTAAAACATTACATCCCAAACTGAATACCCTTCCTGCGGATGGGCTTGCACTGACTTCTGATCTGTAAGTGGAGAGAGGGGACATTTTCATGAGAACCCTGCTGAGGTCTGGTCAGCGGTGTGGAATATGTACCTCCGATGAGATCATAGGCAGCCGTGTTCCGGTCACACTCGTGTTTACCCTAACGGATTGTTAGATACTCCTTTTCCGGTTTTACAGTACTCACCTTCAGACGACGTAGATGTTCACAGAAGCCATTTTCGCAAGTAACTGATTAGGTGCTGACACATGTGGAAGTGGGGAAGTGGCACTGAATGCGATCATCGTATGGACGCTCCAGTTGGGTTTCACAGCGGATCCAAGAACAGTTGTTGTTTTGTTTTGTCTTGTGCTGATGAGAGGTCATCAAAAAATTCACCACCTTTGGGATTACAGAGCAATGGTTTGCTCTTGGCGAGCCACACCTGATGCATTCAGTAGGGCCGGGGTGGCCTCACCACGCAGACACACCACGTGAGGTCACGCTTGTGTGAACTACAGCTCTGGGGGGAAACGCACACCATACCCTCAGCGGTCTTTGGGGCTGTAATGGTACTCGTTTGGAAATATAAATAGAGATGTGATGTGAGATGTGGGAGAGTGTATTTTACATGTGTTTTTGCCTACTGTAGTAGAAATGTCAAATTCCCAGCCACTGTCATGAGAAACAGTTGACAAAAATAAGTTTTATGGTTTACAGTGTGGTTTACGTAGAGAACTTTGCTCTTCACTCTCAGTTTCAACATGTTTTCTAAATTATCATGGTTTATTGCCATTTAACTTAAATTAGTTTTTTAAAAGAATAAATAGAGAATATATTTCATCAAATAGAGAACAGCCACGCTGAGATTCTGCCGTCCCGCCATTCATTCGTTACCACAAAACACAAATAACTCCTACGTGTTAAGAAGAAGTGCGGGCTGAGGAGAGGTCATGTGACCTGGGGGGTTCTGCGTGCACCCATGTTCCCACAGCAAAACATAAATTATTTTAGTAATCTGGCATCAAGAGCTGTGACAATGAAAACCACTTCTTACACATGTTCTAACAAGAATCTGATTCACATTTTTGTGGGTATGGAAAATAACTTTGTTTTAGTCAAACTGGCACTATTGCTGAATTTAGAATGATTTCCTTATGCAACTAGATAGCAAAATGGGAATCATGTCTGTGAACAAATTTGACAATAAAATGTCATCTTTGGTGTCGTATAAAACAACCAACAGAGAGCTTTGGGAGATGTAAAATTATCAAGTGATTGACAATATCAGGATGGTAATTCATCCCCAACTGTGAGAGTACATTTTCGTAAGGCACGCAGGCCAGAAGGCCCCCGACTGCTTCCACCCAAAAACTAAACCCATGACTCACCCCGGACTGGGCAGCGCACCCAGGTGGGTCCACGAGTCGGGGCAAACACAGCCTCACGGCCCCTCCGTCCAAAACCAGAACCGCCTCCAGGTCCACCAGGAAGCTAACGACAAAGCCGTAGGAACAAGTGTTTTAAAAACTGAAAATAGGGACCTGGGAAACGTCGCACTCTGACCTCTTACCCTGCAACACAGAACGTTCGCTTCCCTTTCAGTGTCACCAGTGGGCGGCAGCCTACTGGAAACTGTGCCCGCGCCCTGGTGCCGTCCCGCCTTCGGTCCTCGCCCTTGCGTTTGCCATGCGGCGTCGGCTAACGTACTAAACACTTCTCCTCCAGGGTTGCCCAAGTGAAACCTGCTCTCGGCACCTGAGCCCTCGGGGGCGGTGGCCGCCTGCAGGCCTCTCTCCACGTTGTGCCCCTTCTCACAAGTGTTCAGGTTTTGTACTGAACATGCTGAGACCCCCCTTTCTCATCCCTGCAGCAGCATCACCTCGCTCTTCGCTGAATGCCATTAGCTTTCTTCTGGAATCCCATTTGCCCTCTCGGTCCTCATACTGCTGCCATCTCTCCTGTTCGCACCTCTATTCACCTGAAAATCCCCCCCCACCCGTCGGCCCCCCTGCTCGTGTTTGGTCGGTGAGAGCACTTCCCACCTCTTTTTGGGAGGGGTCCAGCCACTTCTTTGGATGCCAGCATCCATGACAGCTCCAGTGGCCTTGCCAGCGTGTTCCTTTGTGCTAAGAGCTGTCTTCATGGCGGGGCACGCTTAGCCGGCCCTTGTGCAACGGAGGACACTACAAGCTAATTTTCGTATCTTTGCTGCTTGTACTTTTTTACACAGACGTGTACTAAAGGCTGTAACTCAGAAGGTTCTCAGGAATCACTGGTAAGGAGTGGAAGCATGAGTTTTGTTTTGTTTCTTAATTTTAAGGAACTATGGCATTCAAGTCAAACTCTATGTGGTGTAAATGTTTTTTGTCATAGTTACACATGTCATTAACGTAGGGGAAATACAAGAGAAATTTTAGAATAACACTTAAGAGACGACACACAACATAGAGGTTGGGAGACTTTTCTACATGAGAAGAAAAACAAGCTGTAGAACAAGACACAGGTGTATGGAGTATGGAAACATTAAGGGCAGGATAACAGTTTTAATATCAAACAGAATAAAATCCAAGGGGGAAAACAAAGAAGCACATTTTATACTGATAAAGCGAACCACAGGTCAAAGATGCAATGAACTTGAACATATGTACACTTAACTGTATGGTCTCAAAATACATGAAGCAAGAAGTGGCAGAACTATGGACAAAGTATCGTGGCTACGTCAATTTTAGATTTTAACTCTCAGAGTGCTAGATCAACGTAATAAGTCTAGAAGATTTATTCAAAAAAATCAACTGTGTACTCAGTCACCACGGACATTTTAATTTACAAAAAAATATATAAAAATCTTACAGACTTGTTGCATTTTGTTTCTCTAACAAAAATGCAATGAAATTAGAAATCCATAGTAAAAGGATAGCTAAAAAACAATCCTAAGCAGAAATTTAAAATCTGTGTTGTTATTGTTCTCGCTTCTACTAGGACAAGAAATAACCCACTCCTACACATAAGGGACAGAAAATTGCAGACTTCGCTTTCTGTGTAAGTGGGGGAAGTGAACACCAGCTCAGAAGCCCACCCCAGAGCAGGAGTGAAGCACAGGCTGAGCATCCGAGAGGGGTGACAGGATTCGAGTGGTGGGAGAGCACATGTAATGTTAACTACGGCTCCCCCAGGAGAAGGCGCACCCTGAGTGGGGATTTGAGGCCCGGTGGATCAGATGCGGGTGTCTGGGGAAGCGAAAGGACGGGGCTTGGAGGGACACCTCTTCAGGAAGAGGAGGGGCGTTTTGGAAGGGAGAAGGATCCCTTGGAGACATAGTAGTGAAATGAGAGAAGGATCCATCTAGAGAAACAGGATGGATTCACTAAATTATACCAATGTCAAGGAAAAAGGGATCATTCCTGAAGGAAACTGCATTTCACTGTGGCAACAGAAGAGGGCACTCCTGAGCTAAGGAACCTTGTGAGCCACCTAAAACCTCCTCCACCCATAGGATTACCTGCCATAGCTAGTCCAGGAGAATTCAAAACAAGTATGTTTTAATTAAAAACAAAAAGAATCCTGGACCCATATTTCCTAAGAAATAAAAATGAAAATCAAAACATTTCAGTAGGATGGCGTTCTCCCTCAGTAATGGTGAATTTGATGGTTTGGACTACTTTTCTTTTGTTAAGAACAACTAGGAAAGATTTTATACACACACACTATATATATTCATATGTGCACACATATATATATATGTATTTACACACACACACACATACGCACACACACAAAGTATTTGAAAACATCAAAGCACCACCAGTTACCTAGGCTGTACGGTTATAGAAAAGATCTGGAAAGCCCAGAGGTGAAGGCTGCTTGTGTCCTGCAGGCATCTGCCAATCTGAAAGCGCGGGAGGCTGAACAGAGGTTTCTACAGCCTCACAGGGCTTTGTAAGACAAAAATTGTCATTTAGGTAGGGACACCAAAGGCTAGGGGGCCCAGTGACTCTTCCAGGCTCAAATTATTCCCCCTTCAAATTATTTCTACATAGTTTTGTGTACAGTGTTTGGTACACAAATGAAATTAACTAGGCACGTAAGGAGACAAGACCACGGGACTAAAGGCTAAGACAAAAGACAAGTGGTGTGCCCATAAGTAATTCAGATAGTGGAGTCGTCATCTATGAACTTCAGAGAAAAACTGTTTAATATCTTCACAGAATTAAAAGGCAATCTTGAGAAATTTGATGTAGCAGTGGACATTATTTTTAAAAAGAACCAAGTGGAAATTGAAATTTTTCACTTACAATAACTAGAATTAAGTATTCACTAGGTGTGTCCAGCAGCATATCAGACAACTGAATAGTGATTTAGTGAACTATAAAAAAAAATCAAGAAAATACTTATTCTGATACTGAAAGAAAATGAAGAACACTAAAAGGGGTGGGGGGTAAAAGGCATGGGATTCTGTGAAACTTACAGATGTCACTGAAGTCCCAGGAGAGGAAAAAGAGAATTGGAATTAATATTCCAAGACATAATAGCTAAGAATTTTCCAGAATACACAGACGTAGATATGAGAAGGACTTAGTCCTTTATGTCCAAGCTGGATAAACACAATGAAAATCACTGAAGGCACATCGCAGAAAAACTGCTCAAAACCAAAGACAGAGAACTTCTCAGAAGCAGTCAGAAACAAGACAACACTCAGAGCTGACATTTTAGGGGAAACAGTGGAAGTCATGACAGAACGGTACGACACAATCCTGAGATACGACCGCACATCTTCCCCTTTTATCGCTTACGAACACGGAAGTGAACGCCCCAGGGGGACTCTGGACCAATGGGAGCCGGGAGCCGGGAGCCAATGGGTAAATGCCCCGCCTTGTCCGTCCGTCTGATGGACACTGCCGACGTGCTAGTTACAGGGTTCCGGCAGCAGTAAGCAGAGGTGAGCAACTTGGTGATGCAGCCGCGCTCTGGCTGTCCGTCTGTTTGGCCAGGCCCAGTGCCTCCCTCCCCTCTCTGGGACCATTTCTCAGGTGAGTGCCTGCATGCAGGCCCTGTTTCCGGCCTCGCCGAGCCTGCGACACCCCAGAATAGGAGCAGGCACCAGGAGTGGCCCTCGGAAGCAGAACACAGGGATGGGACTCTAAAACAGGGTCACTCAGTAACCAGAGGGCAAAAAGGATGACATTACTTACGGTGAGTGGTGCGGTAAACACTGGCAAGTGAAGAGGGCCTTAATGATAGTGTTTTAAGATGGCGGACAGTGAAGCATTGGGTTCTCAGCTCTTTTCTGAATTTGCTATACTTCGGTTATAAAAAACATAGGAAAAACTTTTCAGTAGGTGAAAAACTGCAGAAGAAATAAAGGAAACCAGCCTGATGCAAAAGGAAATGCAATACGGTACTTCAATATGAATTAAACAAAGCAGTTGTGAATAGGAGGGGAATAAAACAGATCAGAAATTTAAAACTGGAAAAGGAAATTGACCAACTGGAACTTATAAAATGGGAAGTGAAGCAGGAAAGAAATCGAAGAAAAATAAAAAAACTTAATCTTGAAATGACTAAATTACAAGTAGTCGATATGCCTAAGAGAAAATAAACATTGCTTACAGGAGACTAAGGAAGACAGTGGGGAGAAATGAGAGAAGCCAAGAAAATGAAGTTATAGAAAGAGGTAGAATCAGTGAGAAAATGATAACTTTAATAGGCAACGTAAATATAATTAGAGATGCTAAAGGGGAAAATGAAACAATGAGATAGAACTAACGTGAAACTGTAATTCAAGAAAGCTTCTCTGCAAAGGAAAGCTTCAGAGAAGACCTGAATCTACATACTGAAAGGGTCCACCATGTAGGAGAATTCTGAAATGTACTCTAACGAATGAATAATAAATAAGTATACATTAAAGTTTAAAAAAATATTCCTGATCCCTCCAAGCAAAAAGAACAAGTCATATATAAAGAAAATATTTAAAAATCTGATTGTCATTAGATTTCTCAAGAGCAACTTACAAAGTAGGACAATAATGAAATGCTCTTGTTTTAAAAAAACATGGGGGGGGGTGGGTAGTGGCTAGGCTTGGGCGCTCTCAGCGCCACAGCCTGGGCTCGATTCCCAGCCAGGGAACCACCCAATAAATAACTAACTAAATAAATAATAAATTTAAAAAACATGTGAACCGAGGATATCTCATCCGACTCAGCCATCCTTCAATATCAAGGCTATAGGAAAAAAAAACTTTTACTATGGTGAAATTCACATAACATAAAGTGAACAGTTAATTAATACATTCACAGTGTAGTACAGCCAACACCTGTCTAGTTCCAATCCACTCTCATCATCCAAAATACAACCCTCTGTACCTGGGGCATTTATACCCTAGTGCCCCTCCCCTGCCCTTGGAACCCACCCATCTGCTTTCTGTCCCCATGGGTTTATCTGTCCTGGACATTTCATATAAATGGAACCACATAATATGTCACCTTTGTGTCTAGGTTCTTTTACTTTCCATTAGATTCCTATTCATTCCTTAAACTAAATTCTATAAATATTTATGTGTAAAAAAATGATCAGTGTACTAGAAGTAAACAAATAATTATTTTTACCATCTCAAGTGAGGATAGCCTCTGTATGTATGACACAAAATCCAGAAGCTGTAAAAGAAAACAGGAATTAATTTGACTACACAAACATAAGAGTTTCTTCCTGGCAAATAAATAAATAAATAAAATAGATGAAAAACTTGGGAATATGTTTGCTAAAAATGGGACAAATGGCTAATTTCTTTAATAAACAAAGAGCTCCTAAAGAAAACAGTAAGAAAAAGAATAACACATAGAAAAACAAGCAAAGGATATGAACCAACTATTGACAGAAAAGAACATTCAGATGACTTAAGTGCATATAACATTAATCATATAGAATGTGGTGATGATATTGATGATGTTAAGTGTGGAAAAGATGCTTATTTAACATGCTCATAGTAACAAAAATGCAAATTAAAATCACAATGAGGTAAAATATTTCAGCTGCCACACTGACAAGATCAAAACTTTTATAACACGTGTGCCCACAGGGCAGTGGGCAGCATGCCTGCACACGTTGCTGGTGGGCAGGCGATTTACTCACAAATGCTGTCAAGACCAATTTAGCAATCCTATCAAAATAAAAAAAATCCACTTATCTTTTAATCCAACAATTCTACTTCCAAGAATTGTACTCGCAAACGTAAGACATGATGTGTGGACAACGTTATTTATTTCATCATCATTTTAAAAAGCAAAAAATTAGAAACACCCTAAATATCCAATAAATTATGTTGCAGCCATGAAATTGAAAACTATGCCATGAGTTAAAAGAAGAGGTCAAGCTTAGATGAACTAATATGGATTAATCTCCGAGATACATTTTTATATGTTGTTTTTTGTTTTTGTCTTTTTGTTTTTTGGGGGGTTTGGGGCTCAAAAGCAAGAGAAATTTATTCTCTCCGAGTCTGGAGGCTGGCAGTCCGACGTGGAGGTGCTGGCGGGTTGTAGCCCCTCAAAGGTGCTAAGAAAGGACCTGTCCAGACCCGCCTGCTGTCTTCCTGTGGTGGCTGGTAGTCCTGGGCACTTGGCTTGTAGGCCCATCGCTGCAGGCTGCCTCCTCTCTGTGTCTGTTTCTCCAGGATACAGTTTCTCAGGGAAAAAGGAAGGTAAAGAGTGGGCTGTAGCGTATGCAGTAAATTATGTGAAAACATGTACGTGCGTGTGCTATAGAGACAGTATTTGGGGAAGTATGCCCCAGAAGCTAGTAAGCGGCAGATTCCGGGAAAGGAACTGGATGGCCGGGGGAAGAGGTAGAGGAAAACCTTACTGTCTTACACTGTATTTCGATTTGTATCGTTTTTACAACTGTATTGAGATAGATTTCACATGTCATAAAGTTCCTTCATTTAAAATACACAGTTCAGTGATTTTTCATATCTTCACAGAATTGTGCAGCCATCACCAAAATAAAATGCTAGATAGAGCCTTTGCAGCACTCCAAGAAGAGACCACATGCACGTCAGTGATCTTTCTTCGTTCCCAGCTTCCCTGCCCCCAGCCCCAGGTGACCACAGTCCACTTTCTGTCTCCACGGATTTGCCGGTTCTGCACGTTTCACACAAATGGAATTGGACAACGTGTGCTTTTTGTGACTGGCTTCTTTCCCTGAGCGTGTGTCCAAGGTTCACCCATGCTGTAGCGTGTGTCAGTGTTCCACTCTTTTTCGTGGCTGAACAATATTCCACTGCATGAATAGACGACATTTTATTCATTGAAGCGTTTTCCACTTTGGGGGTATTATATGAGTCATGCTGCCGTCAGCCTTCGTTTGCGTACAGCGTTTCGTGTGGCTGTTCACACGTCCGGGTGCTTACCGTGATTTGGAGGGTGAGGACATGGGCAGGTGTGGGAGTGGCAGTAATGCAGTGATATATTAATGAAAGCAAAGACTTAGGACTCAGAGACGGAGCCCGGAAACCAGGACACAGCCGAGCACACCTCGAATAGGTCCACAGGAGACCCAGAGGGAGCGGGCGTGACCTGCCTCTCAGTGGCACTGGTTTAGAGTTACCACCAGTTTCCTATGAGTGGGGAATTAGAGACTGGGAGATTGATCAGGAACCCACTGAATGTCCTTGGGTTTATGTTGGTGAGTATAATCATCTACGGTAAGCAGAATAGATTTCTCAATTAAAAAAAAAAAAACTCAGGAGGAAATCCAAAGTGTACACCTTGGCGCTCCAAAATCATCTCACAGGAACACAGAAGGGGAAGAAACTGGGCATGTATGTATAAAGAAAAGCCCCAACCATGGGGAGCCGCCTACAGCAAAGTAAAACTTGAGGTGCTTTAGCAGAAGGAGTGGATTGTGGTGTCACATGCTTTCTCTGTGGCTGGAGCGCCTCCAGGGTCCCTTGCGTTGCTTTTGCAGTCTGATCATCATGTTTTCTCCAAAAACGGACAGTCAGGGCCAGAGAGGCGAAATCAGTTCCAGTACTATAACCGAAGCCCATGGGGGTGCCCGTTGGATGCCTCGGGGCCCCGCCTCGTGCTCCCTCTGTCACATCTCAGGTCCCAGCTGTGCTTGTGGTGGCCAGTTCCGTGGTGGCTTCGGCTCACTCCCACCCCCGGTGCATGCTGTGTTCTTTCTGCTCTGGGATTCTCTGGACCTGAGCACACCGGTCCGTGTTCCCTCTGCCCGTACACGCGCTGCAGAATCTCTTGGTAGGAATGGCGCCTTCGGGATCAGGCCCAAGAGCCCCATCGGGGCTGTAATGTGGAGAATGCGGCTATGACCTGCAAACAGGTGGCCCCAGGTCCCACGCCACCGGGCGGGTTACGCCAGCGCCTCCCTGTCAGCTCACACCTGTGGGCTCCTGGGACAGGAAGGGCGCGCGGAACAACTAGAGAGCAGCAAAAGAGAGAGCAACTCGAGCTGGTTTTGTGGATGAAGAGGCCCATTTTGTCGGTGCGAGCTGCCAGTGGATGGCTGCCACGTCACAGTCTCCCTTAGGGCACGGGCCCAACGAAGTGGGGCTCCCTCTCGCCGAGCCTGGTCCTGCCTACTGATGGCTCCTCTGCAGGAGGCAGTGACTTGCTCTCACTGGACTGGACATGCGTCTGCCTTCCTTCCCTGACTGCAGGGCCTCCCCAGTACCGGTGTCTGACTTGCCTGCTGAGACCCCACATGACATTGCCTCAGATCAAGGCCCACTTTAAGGGAAGAGGAGACACAGCTGCTGCTACCAAATGCTGCAGTGCCCAGAGGCAGCCAGGGTACAGGCTCCCCTGAATTTCTCCTTAGGGACAGTTAGGGAAGCTGGGGTGCTGTCCCCAGGCTGCAGTTCACGGACTGAATCTCTACCTGGTAGGGTACTTCGGGCCCAATAGCTAAAATACACGGGTCCAAAAACCAAACAGCACAAGCAGGTGCACCCCTTTGCCACCTCTGGTAGGGACCCACTGGTGTAGAGTGCTTCCCAGCCTTTTAGGTTCCATGGGGGCCTGGTTCCAAAGCGGGGAACCACTTTACCTGAGGGAACATGGAGTTCCATGGAAGCCACAGTCAGCACACCATCGCTTTGGGTCCCTCGTGCCAATGGACCCAAAGTTACTGTAGGTGGTGAGTTAATGATGGCCACAGACTACCCCCATCAAGAGGTGAGATCTGTTTCCTGTCCCCTTGAATCTGGGCTATGACTCCGACTCCTTCGACCAAGAGAACACAGTGGACGCGAGGCTACATCCATCCCTGACGTCGCCTCGAAGAAGCCCCCCATTCCCCGTGAGTTCCTCTTCCACCTGAGCTCATTGCCTGACAGACGCACGGATCGCAGTGTCCCTTGGACCAGGACTGCCAAGCCCTCTTCGCAGAGTCGGCCTGACATGTATTCCATCGGCATCCAGCTCCGAGGAGTGTGGTCGTCTTGTTACTATCATGTCATTTTCATTTCTCCCCGCGGCACAGCGACCCCCGCATCAAACCCTGACATTTAATAACGTGTCTGCAGGCTGTGGTCACTCGCAGCTGTGGTCTGTGCCACTGGGAATGGTGGAGGAGGAGGGTCCTCGTCCACAGAACACCATCACGAGCTTCCCCTCTGCTGATACTACCTGACTTGGAGTCCACATGAGACATTGGGAGCAGCAGCTTGGGCTGTGACTGCCGCCTGCTCATCCCAAGTCGGGATCGACGTAGGCAGCCCTGTCTTCCCACCGCAGACATTTCACTTGAAATGGTTACAGTGACAGCACCGCGGTAAATGCTTGTGTTTTCATATGACATGCGATTTACATGGAAGAATCCTTAAATGCCACAGAAAACATGACCACTGCGCTCGAGTTGAGACCAAATGATTGCTTGGACAGCAATTAACATTTCACTTCGGCTTAGCCTTGTTGTCATTGTTTTTTGTTGTTAATACCAACTACACAACATCAAAGGCATGATTCATGGAAGAAATAATTGATAAGCTGGACTTCATGAAAATTTAAAACTTCTACTCTGTGAAAGATGCTGTCAAGAGAACAAGGAGATAAACCACAGACTAGGAGAAAACACTTGCAAAAGACACATCTGATAAAGGATTGTTATCCCAGATACACGAAGGAGACTTAAAACTCAACTAGGGAGCTCCCTGGTGGTGTAGTGGCTTAAGGCTTCGGCGCTGGCGCTGTCAGTGCTGCAGCCTGGGTTCGATTCCCAGCCAGGGAACTACCCACATACCAAACAAATAAATAAATAAAATAAAACTCAACTAGAAGAAAATTAAAAACTCAATTTAGCAGTAGGCAAAAGACCTAAACAGACCGCACCAAAGAAGATACACAGATGGCAAATGAATAGATGATTAACATCCTATGTCATTAGGGGATTGCAAATTAAAATAATGGGATACCACTATACATCTATGAGTTAGCCCAGATGATAACACCGAGTGCTGGTGAGGAGGTGGAGCACCAGGAACTCTCCCTCATTGCCAAGAGGGATGCAAAATGGTACAGGCCCTTTGGCAGACAGTTTGCTGGTTTCTTACAAAGCCAAACACACTCTTAACCATAATCCAGCAATCACATTCCCTGGTATTTGCCCAAATGAGTCGAAAACTTAGGTCCACACAAAAACCTGCACACAGATGTTGATACCAGGCTTTATTCATAAATGCCAAAACTTAGAGCAACCAAGATGTCCTTCCAGAGGTGAGTGGATAAATAAACTGTGGTCCATCCAGACAATGGAAATACTAACTCAGGACAAAAATGAAATGAGCCATGAAAGCCATAAAAAGACCCGAAGAAAACAGTGAAAGCAGGCGATCTGAAAAGGCTCCATACTGTATGGTGCCAACTACATGACATTCTATAAAAGGCAAGACTATGGAGACAGTAAAAACATCAGTGGTTCCCAGGGGTTGGGGGTGTGGAGGGGTCAACAGTTGGAACACAGGATTTTTAGGGCAGTGAAACTATTCCATATGCTGTGGTAATGGTGGATACGCATCATTGTACATTTGTCCAAACCCACAGGAGTGAACCTTAATGTGGACTGCGGACTTACGGTGATGATGGGTCACCTTAGGTTTGGTTGTAACAAATGTGCCACTCTGGTGCTGGATGGCAATACTGGAAGCGATTGCCCTGGGGGGTCCTTTGCCCTGTCGTGTTCACGGAGTATGGCTCTGGGTGGTGGGCAGCCACTGCAGTAGAGGCCGGTGGGGGATCCAGGTCTGTGTTAACTGCTGTGATGCTTGGAAATTAGAAATAACCCCATTTCCAGCAAAAGGCAGGAAGTGACATTTAGAATTGCCGTGCACAGAGAATGAGAGCAGAAGGAAATTCACCTACTGGCCCCCACCTCTGTTATCCCGGAGAGGAGAGTCATTGCCAGCACTGGCAGGTTCTAAGACAGTGAGACACTGTGTGAAAGGAACAGGCAGTACAGCTTTGTGTGCAGTAGGGTCCCATCTTTGTCATTAAGAAGATACACTTGAGCATGTACGTATTCATAAAGTCTAGAAATACACACTCCAAAATGTCAACGATTGGCTGCCTCTACGATTATGGGTCATCTCTAATTTTTTTTTTTACCTGTATGTTGTCATTCTTCTAAAATGAAAGTGTAGTATTTGTGACATAAAGCTTTAAAAAAATAAGACAAATGCGACAACTACAGAAGCCAGAAGGGAACAAATCTGGAAACACAAGAATCAAATGAATGATTTCTAGAAAAAAGGCCCAAGGCCAGCGTTGTGCGAGTGACCTGGAGGGCACTGAAGCCCACCCCGGAGCCCAGGAGAATTCGGTGAACGTGCAGGCAGGGGCTTTTCCTTCCCTGCTCCGGTGTATTTAGCAAGAGAAGGTGAGCAGTTAACGACAAGAAGCTGCTATTTAGCATGAATTTTTCTGATCTGACCATGTTAAGACAAGGATTTCTGTCAGGCCCAGGTCTGCAGATGGACAGGTTAACTCGCCCCTCAGCAGTCTTTAAAATCCAATTTGATGGCCCTTAGGAAAACTTAGGGTTCTTCTGAAGGGTTCTTCTATGTGAGGTTCAAGTGTTTGAAAATTCGATGCAGCACTAACCTGAGAGAGGCAACCTTTTGATGGAAACAAAGATTTCAGTGCTCCTGGGTATTTTTATTGTCAACCTATGCAATACTCAACACCCATTAATGAAAGTTCTTTTATGCAGCACTTTAGAAAAAAATTAAAGAAACCAAGTGTAGGATTCGAGGTCTCTAGTATCCCTACAAAGCATCTTTGAAAATGACCCATTGCCACCACCAGCCAAGGGCAGACGGTAACGGTACCGGTACCGGTGGACTGACTAGTCGACCTCCAGGATCCCCTCTGGCTGCAGGATTCTGTAATTTCAGGAATTGGAGGGGTGCACACAGGTCCCCTGGAAATAGCGTCTATATTTTTGCTTTGCTGTCTAAAGAGAAGTTTCAAAAAGCTGCAATAAATGATGGACCCAACACAAACTTTAATAATTAAAAAGTGGGCGAAGCTGGTGTTGACCAAGATGCAAAACAGAATCCGTTTCTGGAAGAAATAGGCCCTGTTCAAAGACATAAATCGTTCTTTCTGCTAATGTATTTCCAGCTGTACTTCCCCTGGGAGCTTTGTTGTTCAGTTTTTTCATCATCGATAAATAGGAATCGTTCGTTATGTGTAGAACAACTTCGTGTTTTCCTGCTAAGCCGCCGTGCTCTGTTCCTGAAGGGACACACGTTTCTTCCACCTGTTCTGATTGTCATCGTGACACCAAAGAAAAGGAAGAAAAGCCTTTCCACTTGGGTTTGTTCACAGAGAGTTAACGTCTGATTTTACATGGAACTATTTAAAAGAAAAAGAACAGCATGGCCTGAAGCACTCTAGCGGAGGGTGTGGAAGCATTTGATGTCCTCCTGCTGGTTCCTCAAAGAATGTGGTTTTGCAAAACTCAGGGACACAGTCAATAGTTTAGTAGTTACCTGACAGTAAGGGGGGAGGGGATGGGGGAGAAGGGACAGGGACACAAATACATGGTGATGGAAAGAGAACTGACTCTGGCTGATGAGCACGTAATGCAACACATAGATGATGTATTACAGAACTGTACACCTGGCACCTGTGTAATTTTTACTAATCGATGTCACCCCAATAAATTTAACAATAAAAAACAAAAAGAAAAGAATGTGGTTTTGAAATGTGCGGTTGTTACCGGAAAATGGGGTGTCCTTGTCGACACGACATCCAGGTTCTTGGTATCTCGAGCAAAGAATTGAACGAGACACACGCAAAAGTAAAGTGGTGAAACAAAAAGATAGTTTATTGAGGGGAAAGTCCACTCCAAAGAGGTAGGAGCGGGCTCGAGCAGGAAAGTGGCTCAGGAGCCCCGGTCAACGAGGGTCTAGGTGTTTTTGTTCTCTTCTAGATTTTTAGAGGTGACACCCCTGGGTGTGGGGTCTCCTGATCGACAAGTTTGATCGACAAGGGGTCTGCTCTCTGACTGCGCATGCCCTTTCCCAGAGTTCAGTCTGTTATAATGATATTAATGAACTTCTGGGCATATGTATGATATTACAATGATGTTATAATGAGGTTCAGGTAACACTCACTGTGCAGGTGTTAGGAGCTGGCCCAAGCTGGTGGGCTTCTTGGGCCCTCTGACTTCCTTGTCTTTGTCTGGAACTTCCTCCTAGCCTGGGGCAGGGATTACATGTGAAAGGGTGGTATCCAGGCATAACAATTCCAGCGGGCAGTCTCATGGGGGAGGTTGAGATTTCCCTATTCTACCTTCCTCACATCCTCTTGAGAGGTGTGATCCCCATAAATCTCCATGGGAAGCTGAGGGGGTGGAGGCCTCATCTTCTGTATCTGCTTCCTGCTAAAAATGGTCGTTGTCCCTACCTATTGGGGATCCATGGAGCTCTCACCTTATCTGATCTAAAGGGGGAAGGGGGAAGGGGTCTTGAGATCCGCCATGTTGACTCCTTTGGTTGAAATGGGATGGAAACCTTGTTGGGGCACTGCTAGTATCCTGATGGTTTCTACATTAGAAGAAAATAATTCAGTTAGTACTTTAAAGGCATTGATCAGAGAAATAGGTTTTAAAGCCCTTGTCACTAGGTGGTTTTAGGATAGAAAGTCTGTTGCTCGGGGTGAGGAACCAGAGAAAATAGATAAGGAAAGCAATTAAGAAAAGGTGAAACTAAGAGCTAAAGAAACAAGGAAAGGAGTCTTTAGTGAAGTGGGGGGATGGCTGCTCTATCTGGCCCACATCACGGTGAGGTTAGCGAAAGAACCCCAAAGAGAGTTCCCACTGAGACAAAATCAAATCAACCCCCTGCTCCCCCAAACACTCCCCCACCCCGGACCGATGGGCCCCTTGGGTCTGTGTCCAACGACTGTGCACAGGGAGGCCCCAGCAGTGCTGTGTAGACATGGACTTGTCCCAGTCAGGGCACTGGTGAAGGTACTTTGTACACCAGAACTCACAATGCGGGGCATGCCACCATGGCCTGGCTCATGTCACAGCCCTAAGTCAGCCCACACTTAACAGGGAGACCTGTCAAGGAAACCAAACGTGCACTACTCACAACCCTCCAACTTGGCATTAGCTCTCTTGCCTTACCCTAGAAAAAAGGACCTAGATAGGCTGACCAGACATCCTGTTTTAAACAAGACAGAAGACAGCGGTTCTGTCTCATTTCCAATGATACGTATCGTCAGCCTAGTGACACCTGGAATTTAGCCCAGTGAGACTAGGCTGATCATACGTTCCATTTGAAATGGGACAGGACCGTTGTTTTCTGTCCTGTTTAAAATGGGACGTCCGGTCAGCCTAATTCTAGAAGACACATTCTTGTCCAAAATCCCCTAGGAATAGTGCTCCATTGCTGTGAGGAACTGCACGGCCTTAGCCCTTGGGTTGTTTTAAAGGGCATCAAACTCATTACTAAATTACTTTATTTTTGTCATTTGACAGCACCAACAGGCTGGAGGAGAGAAGCTTGTCAGTGGTGACCCAGAGTCTTGGAAGGTATTCTGCAAGAGTGTACCTGACCCAGGCAGTGTCTGTTCCCCAAGGACCCACAGGCTTGTGGGTTATTCTTTTATTTAAAGCCAAACAAAATGTCTTGAGCCCCCATGCAGGGCCAGGACTAGGGCAAGAGTAAGACATTTGCCCCGGTCACCACATTTCAAGATGTGCCCCAAACTCAGCCATCAAGACCGATCTTATTTTAGTGCAATATTTTCAAATCCAAATGAAAAAGATAAAATATGGCCATTTGTGACAATATGGATGGACCTTGAGATCATCATGCTAAGCGAAATAAGCCAGACAGAAAAAAAACAAGAACTACATGACTTCACTCATATGTGGGATATAAAACCAAAAGCAACAAAGAAAAAACAAACAAACCAAAAATCTCATGGACACAATCAATGGTTTAGTGGTTACCCGGTGGGTCTTAGCACCCCCAGAAGTACTCAAGGGCTGGGTCTCTTGAGCGCTGTCCTCAGCTCCAAGAACTGGGCCTGGTGTGGAACAAATCTGGGTGAAGATGCTCAGAGCTGCCACACCCATCATTGTTGGGGCGGGACAGTGGGAGGCCCAGGGAACACTAATGGGAAATTCCGGACACGCCACACAGCCGTGGTGCTGCCCATTGAGAGTGCTTTGGTTCCAGAGCCCCACAGGGCTTCCAGGAAGAATCTCGTTCCACTCCCCCCACACCAAACTTCTCCCCAAAACCGAACCCTCTGAGTGTGTGCAGGTGTGTGCAGGTGTGTGTGTGGGTGGGGAGGGGACAGACAAGAATCACCGGGGTTTGAATCCCAGCTCCACATGCTCCCTGGTGGTGCAGCCCTGTCCATCCATCATCTCTCCAGGCCTCAGATTCCTCTGTAGATTGAGGCTCATAAGGGCAGTACCTCAAGTAGTGACTACTGTGGGGTTCCACGAGCTCTTCCACGCTCAGTGCTAGGAGTGGGCCTGGCATCCTCAGACGTCAGCCCCACTTAGTAGCCCCCCAGCCTGAGGAGAGGTTATTTTTTTCAGGGCCAGGAGGCGGCCTGAGCAGCTGGCTGTGCGAGTGCACCCGAGACACAGGGTGAGGGAGCAGTGGATTCCTTCCTGGCCACACTGCATCTTCCTACTCCCTGGACCAGATGGGATGCCCCTAGAAAAAGTCCCTTTGCTCCAAAGGAGAAACTTGAGGTTCTCCATGTCAGTGACCTTTCAGGCCTGAGTGGTGGGGGTCACATATGCACACACTTCAGTTGCAACAGCTCCCTGGCTTCGGAGGCAAACCCCTGACTCCCCCAGGCTGGTCCTGGGGTGGCCTGCGTGCAGCGATGGTAATGCAAAGAGGCAGGAAGCCTGCCGCCTTAAGTGTTTGCAAAAACCTTGAGCTTTAGAGCACGTTTTTTCCCTTTTTGTATCCAGAGAAGCCTTTGTGGGTGTACTGGGACAAGCATGCCCTTTCAGAGCATGCCTCACACCCCAGATGGAAAAGCGCCCCCACCCAGGGAGGGCGGGCCCATGCCGAATGCCTCCCAGTAGGAGGGAAGGAAGGACCCCTCCCCAGCTGCCCCCCAGGTGAGCGGGAATTCTTTCCTTCCAGGGCTGATGACTTGTTTCAGCCCTGGAGACTGGCTCTGGCTGTGAGACCCACGCCGTGTTCCATCCCCAGCCCTGCCTTCCTGTCCCCCATTTACTGGCTTGAAAGACCCTACCAGAGGCCAGAGCCTCCACAGGGGCCCCCAAAGGACCAGCTGGGGCTCAGCCAGCCAGCACCGTCGCCTCCCAGGCAGCAAACAGGACCCCCAGACGCAGGCTGACATCAGCTTCACAAACCTCTCCAGAGCCAGCTGGCCTCACCTACCTCAGAACCCAGTGCCAGGAAAGTCTGGCGGGCCCGCCAGTCCCCAGGACTGAGGCATGGAGGCCTTGCTGACATGCGCCTTTCTCCTTCCCTGCTCTGCGTCCTGCCTGCACACCGCTCCCCAGCTCAGCATGGCGCGGGGCGTCCGCACCGCCCAAAGGCAGGCCCAGCGGTTCCCGCAGCGCCCGGCGTCCACGCGCGTCTGGGGACACACCGATGGCCCCAGACCAAGTGCCGGCGCAGCCGGGAGGCCGCCGCCCACTCCCCGTGTCCCGTTCGGAAGGAAAGAGGGGCCCAGTCTTCCAGCCAAAGGCTGCAGGTCGCTGCTTGGTGCAGACTGTGTCCTGTAGTCCCAGGGCTGTCGTTTGCTTTTGTCCCCTCTTCGACCGGAAGGACGCAGGACGCACCATCCAGGACCAGCCAGGCCGTGCCACGTGCAGAGCACCTGGCGGGAGCAAGTCTCTGGGGACATGCCCGAGGGACTCGCAGGCTCCTCCAGGGCGGAAGTTCCCCGCAGTCACCCCTCGGTCTCTGCCCCCTTGTCCCCGAGCCCCACACCCGACAGCCTGTGGCCTCGTCCTCCTCCTCCCTCTGCCCCCTCAGCGCCCCCCACCCCAGCTTCCCAGAGCAGGGTCTGCTTCCTCCACCCGAAGAACCGGTCCTTAAACACCTGCGGGGGGCAGCCTTCCTGGGCAGCGAACCTGCGCCCCACGGCGGATGGCCCACGGGTCCCCCCGGACTGCCATCTCCCCAGAACCGTCTTCTCTGCCTTGACTTTGGTCTCCCCTTACCTCGCGGTGGACAAGCCCCTGACTTCTGGTGACGCGGCACGACGCACACGCCTCAGTTCTGCAGCCTGACCGGAGGGCCGACACTTCCTGCTCGGCCTTAGCAAACGCCCTGCCGAGAGCCGTCCACGTGTGTCTCTGCAAGGGACACGCTTCCCTCCGCGAGCTCGAAGGCCAAGAGGCCGCACCATCCCGAACAGAATAAACCCCACGGGGCTTTCCCTCCCGCTCCCCGAGAAAACCAAGGCGCCTCTGTGCTCCCCCCACGCCCGAGCTCGGGCCCAGTCTCGTGTTGCAGAGTTGGGGAGCCCCGGCCCCAGTGAGGAGGGAGACACCCCAGGACCGAGAGCGTCCGGGCCGGGATCCGATCCCGCGCTCCTGTGAGCTGCGCCGAGGGCCGGGGGCAGGGCAGGACGAGGGCGGCCCCGCGCTGCACGGCCGGCGGCCTGCAGGGTCTTCCCCACGTTGCAGTGGAGACCGTGGGCCAGGCAGTCTCAGGAAATCAGCTCCAGGCGGGGGCGAGTCTGTCCCCATGTCCCACACGGAAATCGAAAGCGATCACCCACCTAATGCGGCCCAGAATCCCCCCAAAGCCATGGCACTGTTTTGGAAAAAGGTTGAACGTCCCGGGGTTTCTAATCCACTGAACAAAGCGGGAGAACAGCTCCCCCAGAAATGAAGTCGGGGCGATCCCAGTGGGTATCAGGTGGGACTGGGAGGCCACGAGTGGGGGCGAGCCCGTAGCCCCAGGAATGCCAGAACTGCCCATCGGCTGACTGGGGGAGAGGCGGGGAGCCCCTGAGAGACCATTTAAAATAGTTTACTGAGTGCTGACTCGGGGTTTGGCATAGGAGGTGCGAGAAGGGTTAGAGGTGACAACGGGCAGTTCCCCAACGGGAGTGACACTGCGTGAGTAGCTGACCATCCTCCCTAGTCCCTGCCCCCATATGCAGCCCCTCCCGCAGACACACAAAATTCCACGTTAGACATTCCGTCCTTTGGATTGAACACTGTCAACTGTCGTGGGAGAGAACAGCCTTCTTCTGAACCCCGACGAGCACGTGCTTCTGCAGTGGAGTGCAGGGCGCTGAGTGGCAGAATGAGTCAGGTAATTCTTTTTATTTCTAATTACTAACGTGGAATGCTCTCCTGAATGAAACGACGTAATGTCTTAGATTGGCTTTAAAACGACGCAGAAGGTGGGGGTGTAGGTAGGCACACGGAAGCAACAGGACTGGCTAGAGCTGAGGTTTGTTGACGGCGGAATGACGGACCCATGGGAGGTCCTTTTCCCGAGCGCTCCACCCCACCCCCACCCCCACCCCCCGTGCTAGGTGGGGAGACAGGAAGCTGTACCTTCTGCCCAGACCCACCAGCAGACTCTGGTCACCTCTCCAAGCTCCCTTCAGAAAGGGAGGCTTGGGGGGGGCGGGGGGGGGGGGTCCCTGTTCTCAGACCCAGCAAAGCTGTATGAGGTCACTGGTTTCCCAGCCCACTGCCCCTTCTCAAGGACCCCCAAGCATCTACACTCCTGTCTTCTTCACCTCTCCTTGTCCCCTCCCCCCGACTGGCCTGAGGACCTCGGAGGTGGAGACATCCTCTTTCACCAGCACATGGGGACCCGAAGCTCCTGTTTTTGCCGGGGACCTCTGCACCTACCACGAGGCACAGGGAGTCACTTTGGCAGCTCACTGTCCCTGGCCTATGAGGGCTGTCTGGGAAAAAGTCCAGCCACAAATGCCTCGTTTTTCATGTCACGTGGCCGGATACTTTCCGGACAGCCCTCGGGTATCCCTCCCTTCTCTTGCACAGCGAGCCCAGGCAGAGTGCGGAGTGGATGGGAGGGCCACAGTGTGCAGGGAAGTACAGGGACACCATTCACATGACGATCTCGTGGGCCAGACGTGTGCCCACGTGGCCTGGCTCCAGGGTGAATACCGTGTGCGCCATCGTGATGCCCTTCCAGAGAGAGAGACTCCCACTGGAGGCAAGCAGAGAGGGCTGCATGGAGGAGGTGAGGACTTGAGGAGTGAGCAGCCTTCAGTCAGAGCAGGAAGGGCGTGAATGGAGGCCTGGAGCTTCAGGGTCACCCTGGTGGGCAGGGGGAAGGAGGTGGGAGACCTGTACCCCTGGAATGCCAGGCCAGCAGGGAGGGAGCAATGGAGTATTTTGGAGGAAGGACCAGTGGCCCGTCAGGGCAGAGGGTGGGTGGGAGGTGGCCTTTGTCTCCAGACCTGTGTGTGGAAGGAGAGAAGGGAGGGGCAGAGAAGGTGGAAGAGAGATGGGGGAACGCAGAGGGGAGAGGAGAGGAAAGAGGGGGCTGTGGAGGCCCGAGCTCAGGGCCCCTCCCCTGGTCAGGTGTTGGCCCTTCAGGGGCGAGGGGAGGCTCCCGCCCAGCTCACTGAGGCCCCTTCTCTGGGTGTGAAACCGCCCCGAGTGAGTGTCAGAGGGGCTCTTGTGAGAAAGGAGGTCTGACTTTCTAAACGAAGGCCCCCGCCGAGGTGGCAGTGACAACCCCGGGATGCCCTGGAGCAGTCGTCAGAGGAGGAGGTGAGAGGAGGCGGTCATTGCCTTCCAGGAGAATGAAAGCTCAATCCGCCCCAGCCGGGATCTTGGCTTCCTGGAGCCCAGTCAGCTCCGGAGAAAATGAGACGGTCTGAGTTTTCTGGTTGTTCACACTCAGAAACTCAAGTCGGAAAAACTGCCCAACATCTGGCTTGCGCGGCCCAGAACCCCCACCGCCCAGGCTGGGACGCTGTTTCGTAATGTTATGGCTCCATCTACAGCCCGAGGAGGGATCGCGGTGGCTCGATTTTTCCCGAACCGCGGCCAGGGCCTTTGGCTTCACAGCTCGTAGCGACTAACGCCGGTCCAGCCCGGTCCCCAGTCCTTGCCATTTCTCCAGCGCAGCCTGGGAACTTCGCCGCAATTATCTCGGAGTGCGTCTACAGCAGCAGCTGTTCAGAATATACCAGAACCCTTTTAGCCAGAATTGGTTTGGAGTTTCTATTTTAAACCACCGTTGGGTCTGAATTGAGTGAAATGTCATTCCCCCCCCCCTTTTTTTTTTTCTATTTTAACAACAGAACCAATAAAAGGCCCTTAAAAATAGCAAGACTGCATTTTGTTATTCATTTGAGAAACAATTAGCACCTTCCAAGTCTCAGGTTCTGTGATAAGCACAATCACTGAGATCCCATAATTGGCATATCAGAGAGCACGTTTGCTGCTGCTACTTGTGGGCAGGAATGCTTCCACGTGGGGCAAGAAAGGAGACAGATCAAGGTCACAGGTGGATACAGAGCTTAGAACAACTTCAAAACACCGTGAACATAAAATCCTTTGACTCGTGACAAAATGCAAGCCGGAAGCCAGGTCTCTAAAGCTCAGTAAGACTTCTGTCCTGTTCTGTTGTGTTGTTGTTTTCCCTCAGAAGTATAGTTAGCTTTGTCCTTCCTAAAAAGGTAATAGAAAAAATAGTTACTGGCTTTGTGCAGAAAACTTGGAAAGCAAGACAAAAATGGCTAAGAGATCTACAGCATTCGTAATCCTGTCCACCAGAGAGGACCACTTTAACTGTTGACAGTGGCCCCGTACTGATTTTGTCCTCATGAAAATGGCCTTCCGTGTTTTCCCTAAGCCACAGGAGGTGGACATTTCTCCCATGTCCCTACACATCCTTCTCTGTGACCTTGAACGACCACAGGGGAGTCTAACAACCGAGCCACGATTGATTTATCCCATACGTGATTCCCAATTTTTCACAATTACAGGCTTTGTTCAGAGATTCCTAAAGATGAACCCCCAGCCACGGAAGTTCTGGATCAAAGAGGGCGTGAACGTTTCAGGCCTCAGGCCCATCCAGGGTTGACCTCTTAGAACTTCACATCGAATCTGCACCCAAATCCAACTTTCAGAGCCCCAAGTGTTGACCATTTGAGAGGGCTCGGCGTGATGGTGAGTGGCCTTCCCGGTGTTACGGGGAGCTTTGCTGAGCATCAGACCTGGTGGTAACTTTTTTTTTTTTTTTTTGATAAATTCTTTACCTCATAGGTGACTTAGACGAACATGTCCCTGGAAAACAGGCAGCAGGACCTGTTTACCTTGGGAGTATTTAGTCACGAGAGCACTAGCACAGGCTCGGGGCACCAAGGAAGCTACGATACCCGCACTCACTGGTGTCACCGAACCGTGCAGGGGCCCGTGTCTGCGTTTCCCTGTCCTACATCGTGGCCACAGTTCATTCTCACAGACGCTCTGCCTTACCCTGCTCGCCTTGTGCAGCTGGCTGGGCTCCTCTGGCGGCCTCAGAACGTGTGAGAGGCAACTACGCTTGTTAGGTCCTTGACAAAAACCAGCACCTCTCAAATGTGCGGTGTGATTGCAGGAGCTCAGCACACTGGCTGAGGGAAGAATTGCAGGTTAATTTCTTTAGAATTAAAGCACTTTCTGCATTACCCCTCCAGTCATTGTCTTACAGGGTGGAGACAGCTCGAGGGATCGTGCAAGGCAGTTCTCACGTGAGGATTGCACAGAAGTTACTGTTGGGTTAATTTTGGAAAGAGAAAGGACAGAAATAAACCACTTGAGGTGAAAAGGAGAAATCAAATTGTGTTTCTTTGATCTTAGTGGGTGCCTAATTGACTATCTCTCATCCATCACTCCCCTTCCAAAAAAGGGAACCTCAGAAGGTTAGAGCCACATGTACCTGAGCAGAAGGTGAGCCAGAGACCGGAGTCGCCCAAGGTCAGGGGCATGGCAGGAGACACGGACGTGAACGTGCCTTCCTGACCGCTGGCCCCAACATCATTCCAGGATTATCAGAGGAGGGTGCTTTTACTCTGCAACGAAAATGTGACTGCTTTGGTTGCTGGGGAGCAAGCTGACACCCAAAAGGGCACTCCTGGCGTAGGCCTCCTTCTAGAAGCTGGAGTCTCTTATGAAGGAACAGGGCCTTGCCGTGGTTTCCCCTGCGTGCTCGGTGAGGGTCACATGACACATGGACGATGACGCCAAGAACTCACTCCCATTTGTCTGATCCCTACTTCTGCAGGTGAACACCTCTCGGACACTGGAGGTGCGTGGTTGATCCCAGCCCCCAGTTCCTGCCCAGGACGTAACTGCACCGAGCAGGGCCTCTCCATGATTGACTGGTCTCATCACCTGGAGTTCTCGTGGTTTCTGCTTAATGCACAACGTGACATGCCGAGAGCAGGGATGAAGCTCAGGCCCCGGTTCACACAGAAACGGGGCTCTCCCCGCCTCGCAGTGTCAGCCAGCATCATCTCCATGTCCCCGCCGGGCTGTGGGAGCTAGAGCGGCACCTGGGGGTCAGAGCTGGCCATGGGTATGGTGCCCGCCCCCACCTCCACCCCCAGGTGGGAGGGCCTGCCCCTGATGGACCGAACTTCTGTCAAGTTTCTGGCTCAGCTTTCCGTGTGTGACCCCAGCGGTGAAGCCATGGAGAAGGCTGAGGCAGGGGTGTCCTCGTTGCAGGTGACATGCCCCAGGCATTTCAAGGATAGAAGCATGTCCGTTCTCATTCCTCTCTCTGAGCCTCCAGATGCATCTGTCTTACTTGCTCCCAGCTGCTGGCTCTTCACCACACAAAAACAAACAAACTAGTGTTACAAAAGAAGACAAACTGCTTTTAAAGATAAAATACAAAGAAAAAAGAAAACTAGAAAGAAAAAAAAAAGAAAGATAAAAATAAAATACAGAGGTTTTAGGGCACAGCTTAGAATTCTGCTTGTTCATGGCTAATGAGGCGGTAAGGCAGGTGTAACTGTTAACGCCATTCATTTGCCAAAGTATCTGCTGATTTCAAAATAATTTAGGTATTTCTAAGCCACACACATGTCTCTCTGTGACACCATTTCCTGAACCACTCAGCACCGCCATGCAGCTGCCACCTCTGCCAGGTAATGCCTGATGCCAGGTCGAAGGTTCTTCTGGACACAGACAGATACGTGCTGAGTAGGAAAGGTTTACACTAGGGCCAGTTTGGAAATCCCATTGTCAAGTCTGAGACAGACCTCCCGAGCTGAGAGGAGGGGAAATGCAGAAACAAATATGAAAATCCAAAGGGTTATGTGGTCTAAGGATGAAATGTTTTCTAAATCAAATTAAGCTACATGGTGGGAATGGAGGCGCAGATCCTTAAGGTGACTTGAAATGAAAATGAAATGTCTGTTAGTTACAGAGGTGCAGTGGTACCAAGTGGCAGGCTTGTGTCTCATTAATTTCCAACATAGATTTTTATGGGAGGCTATTTGATTATAATTTGATTATCTGACCCTGTAATTAAAGTTTATTGCCAATTTGGAAGCTTACATGTAAAACGAACTGGTTTTCTTCAAAGCGATATACAATCCTGTGGACTCGTTGACTTCTGGTTTTGCATTTAAATGGAAAAGTCAGTTATAACGTGACAAACAGGTTGGGGTTTTGATCATTAATCCTGCTAAAGCAATATTCATAAATTCAATTCTGAATCAGTTGGAATACTTTTCTTTTATTAGTTTCTGTGTTATTAAATGAGATTGTTTCTGACTAATATATTTCTGGACTCAAACTGTAGCTCCGAGCTGTTATTCAAATCAAATAACATGCCCCTGACTTGTGCCTCGCACTAATAAATGCCAACTTGTGATACATTCGCGAGAGACTGTCAGCAATATTAAAGGAGGCAATAATGCCACGGAGGTCTCGAAGTGAGCTGATTTTTCTAAGGGCTGATACCTTTCATTTTTTTCTTTAAAACACACACACACACATATTCAGACCCTGCAGTCTTAAAGCCGTAAGCATGCTTTGATCCTTATAAATAGAATTTGCTAATACTTGATAACACAAATACTTAAAAACACATTGGAATTAGAAAACACACAACTTTGGGGTCCTAAGAAACTTAGGAAGCTGATTGCAGAGCAGAATCGGAGTTCCATGCAGAGGGGAAGCATGCTGCTTAGCCAGGAAACCCCATGGATCTTTCCTTCCAATCCTTACGTGGGAAGGAGAGGGTGCCTTGCTTCTGAAATCAGAAAAACTATTTGCAAATCACTGTTGGGTTCCTCGAGCAGAAAGGAGTCTTCGATACCCTTTTTCCTGGCCCCATTTTGCAGATGAGGAAACTGAGGACCCGAGAGAAGTCAGCTGGTCAGAGTTACACGGTGAGTAGGCAGCAAATTCCACAAGGAAACCTTCTCCTAACACTCCCCATAACTTTTCCCATACTTTCCTCACCATCCAGCCAACTTCATAGGAGCTGAAATCAGAGGCTTGGCTCTATCACTCCTCCAACAAACGACCATGAGCCTCAGCCCTCAGGGGTGGCTCATTTCTCCGTTTCAAGAAAGGGATGAGACCTGGCAAACTACAAGGTTCAGGTAACTTACAGCATCTCACCTTTTTAAGTTCAGATGCTTTATTGTGATGTTTGAAGTACATTGCATGTCTTTCCTAAATAATCATGACAATATTGACCCTGTCATTGTTTTGGACAAGTTTCCCCCTGGACCCCTTCATATGGGCCTCAGAGTTCATATTCTAGCTGAAAGGTGGGCTGGTCCCGCCTCCCCTCTCCTGAGACCCCACACACTCTGCTATGGTCGTTTGCACATTTTCCATCCTTTGTTATTGGATTCAGGGTGGGCGTTGCTCAGTTCCCACCTTAACACACAGTCATTATGGTCGGGAACTGTCTCTCCAGCCGGAGAAAGAAAACATTCAAGCCCATTCCCAGAATTCCAGAGTCTCCGAGTGGCCTGAGGGACTCCTTAGCACCTGCCCTCCATCCCAGCTCCTCTTCCCTCAACACATGAGTGCTGGATTGCATGCACAGCGCTCCAGCTCGCCACCTCTGGGGCCCCCAGCCGGCCGCTGTGTCTCCCAGGTGCGGAGTCCAGGTGCGTGCCCAGCAGCCACCTGGTGTGAACACCCTGACGCCGGAGAGCGCCCGTGGGTCTGCGGGAGCAGGTGCAGCCCGCTGTTGTTAACACGGGAAGCACGTGCCCCTCCCAGCGATTTGCATGACCCCGCCCCTGCCCGCAGCCCCTCACAGGCAGCGTTGGTGCGCGTGATCCGCGGTAAGGGCCTGCGGCTGCGCGGCCTGCTGAGTGACCCTCTTCCTCCATCTCTTCGGCCCTGCAGGTTAGTTAGACCCAGGCGAAGAGAGCTTCCAGGAGGGAGACAACACGGAAGCTGCAGGAGGTAGGGGTGACTGGGGGCGTGGGGGAGACTGTGGACCTCGGGGTGTCAGGGAACCTGAGTCCATGTCAGCACCAGCCCTGCTCCCCAGGGGCTTTGTCTTGGGTCGGCCGCGGGTAGGCCGTCCCGCTCAGGTGCCACTGAAGAGCCAGCCCTGGCCCCCAGGCTGTGGTGGGGACAGCGCCGGCAGGAGGTGGCCGGGCCCGGGGTTCATGGCTTTGTGCCCAGGAAGGGTCACCGGCGCTGCGCCGTGCCTGCTGGCAGGTGTGGCCGCCTCGGGGATGGCTGCCGCGCGGCCTTGTTGCTGCCTTTGTGGGCTGGGGCCGCGGACGCAGGCTGACCACCCTCCCAGCCAGAGGGGCAGGCAGTGGCCCCACGTGTGGCTAAAGAGGCCGCCATCTTTCCTTCTGGACTTGAGGGTCCAGCCTCACTCCAGGGTGGATTAGATGATGGATTCACGCCGCAGCCTCTGTTGTCCTGAGGGAGCAGAGGTGCCTGAGGTTCTCGGGGTCCCAGCCTCCGCCGGTCCCTGACACCATGAGGTCAGGGTAGGGAGATGTCTTGAGAAATAGCACCACTCAGATCTTCCCGGGGTCGTGACTCTGCCGCCTGGCGGGCGTGTGTACCTTATGGGTGTGTGTACCTTATGCACAGTCGTCTCTGTGTCATGGATAGCTGCGTGATTATACACCCTGCCCTTGTAAAAAAAAAATGTCTAATTTTCATACCATAAAAACTCACCATTTTATAGTTCAGTGCATTTTAGTACGTGCACAGGTTGTGCAACCATCACCACTAATTCCAGAACATTCTCATCACTCCCCAAATGCGCCCTGCCTTTTGAACGAAGGTCACAGTCAAGGTAGATACGTGGCTATGGGTGTGGCTGGTGGTGGTACCAGTGGGGATCCCCAAGCGCTTCCTGTGTACCCGCCCTGGCTGAGTGCCTGACAGACACTTTCACTCAGTCTAGACCCCAGCCAGGACCATGTGACCCTTGATGAGGGGCTGGAGGTACAGGGAGATGGAGGGAGCAGCCCCCCACCTCAGGCCCTGATCCCATAGTGGTGCGTGCCCCTCCCCTGCTGCTCTAACAGGTCTGTTCCCACCACCGTGGCTCACCTATTTTTCCCCTTCAGTTCTTAAGTTTTTTAATTGTTGGTAAAAACAAAAGAATTCATAGAACCCAATTTATCATCTCAACCATTTTTTAAGTTTGTACTTCAGTGCACATTTGTAATTCTGTGCATCCGGCAGCGCTGTCCATCTCAAGACTTTTTCATCTTCCCAAATGGAAACTCTGCTCATTAAACAGGAACACCCCCGTCCCCTCCCTCAGCCCTTGGTGATCTATTCAGCTCTCAGTGTCTGTGACTTGCTCCTTCTTGGTGTCTCATACAAGCGATGTTTGTCTTTTTGTGACCTATTTCACTCCGCATTATGTCTTCAAGGTTCATCCATGGAGTAGCAAGGGCCTGAATTTCGTTCCTTGTTGGGCTGAATAATATTCCATCGTTTGTTCATACCACATGTTTTAAATTCATTGTTGATGGACAATTGGGTTGTTTCTGCTTCTTGGCTGTTATGAGTGATGCTGCTGTGAACGTGTGTTTGCACGTACAGCAGGTCTTTGAATAATGTCCTTTTGTTAATGTCCTCCTGTTACAGTGTCGATGAGGACAAAATCGATTCCTGGCCGGGGCCCCTGTCTCTGCAGGGTTTGCATGTTCTCACCACGTCTGCATGGGTTTTCCCTGGGTACTCCCATGCCCTCCCACATCCCAAAGACGTGCATGTAAGGTGAGCAGGCATGCCTGCCTGGTCCCTGTGTGCATGAGCAGGGGTGTACCCTGCGATGGAAGAGTGGCCTGCCCAGGGTGGGGTCCCACCTTGTGCCAAGAACCATGGGAGAGGGTCCAGCCACCCTCAACTCTGAACTGGAATCAGCGGGTTGGGGAAAAAATGCTCGCACTTGTTCTTATGACTCTTTCTTAAATGTACGTACAGTTCACATTTATTTCAGTGTTTAATATTAGCAGGGCCCTGAGTCTTTAGTTGGAAGTTGGGTGATGTTTTTGTGACCAGAGATGTATACCATAGGAACTCTTGTTTCTAACTCTATTTTTTTTTTTTTTTTTTTTTTGCTTTTTGGTATGTGGGTAGCTCCCTGACTGGGAATCAAACCCAGGTCGCAGCGCTGACAGCGCCAGCGCCGAAGCCTTAAGCCACTACACCACCAGGGAACTCCCAGCTCTTGTTTCTACCCATTAGCCGATGGTAAAATTGATTTCATTACAGGGCGTCTGGCTTAAGGTTGCAATTTTCAAAGAACGTATTGATGGCGTTGAGTGAGGACTTGACTTGTGGAACTGTTTTCAATTCTTTGGCTATGTACCTAGGACTGGAGCCGTGGCGTCACACAGTAATTCTCAGTTCAACTCCATGAGGAGCCATCCCACTGTTTTCCACAGTGGCTGCACCTTTCACATTTTCACCAGCAGGGCACCGGGGCCGGTTTCCCCACGTCCTCGCCCACGCGTGCTTTCCGTGTGTTGCTAGTGGCATCCCAATGGGCGCGAGATGGTATCTCATTGTGGGTTTGATTTGTTTCCCTAATGACTAATGAAGTTGAGCACGTAGCTTCTCGTGTAGCTGAGTTATTTTTAAAGGTCACAGACGGGAAAGAAGGGTGTATTTGGAGGGGGACAGGGGAGTATTCCGGGACACAGGGGGCCAGTCCTGGTGACAAGCAGAGGCATGGGTCTGGGCCGAGCTTGCCTCTATCTGTGAAAAGTCCTAGCCTCGGCCACCTCTCAGAATCACCTGGGGGGTTCCCTGGTGGTGGTGTGGCTAAGGCTTCGGCACTCTCAACGCTGCAGCCTGGGTTGATTCCCAGCCAGAGAACTCCCCCCGCCCCGCAAAAAAAAAGAATCACCTGGGGAGATGTAGAGGGCCAATTGCTCCCTGAGAGCACCAGACACGTGCTGTCCAGGTGGGGCGTGTTGGCAAATTTCAAAGCTCCCCAGGTGATGGTCGTGTTCAGCCAGGACTGAGCACCACAGCTCTAAGCAGATGCCATGGCAGGTGTCACCCATCTGTCTTTTTTTTTTTTTTTTGGTAACAGCTTTATTGCAATGTCATTCACATATTACATCAATTTTGGAATTCTCATCACTTCAAAAGAGAACCCCACACCCTTGAGCCGTCACCCCCAATCCCACCCTTCCAGCCCCCCACAACCACTTCTCTGCTTCCCGTCTCTAGCGGCATTTCCTGTCAGTGGATCGGACAGCGCGGGCTTCTGCCGGCTCAGACAGCGTTGGCAGGGCGCACCCATGCCGCAGGCGGTCAGTACTGCATTCCTTTCCGTGGCTGCGTAACATTCTGGCGTGTGGATAATGCCACCTTTTGTTTCCCTGTTCTCACTTGATGGCCATTGTGACCTGACCGTTGTGAACGGTGCTGTATCGACACGGGTGTGCAAGTACTTGTGTGGACCTTCGCCCCTTTAAGGCACCTCTTGACTCAGCTTTGTCCCATTACGGGGGTGGGGGACTCAGCTCTACTTTTTCATGAAAAGAAAAATTGGAAACCCTAAAGCCCATGACTTTTCATTTAAAAAAAAAAATACAGTAGACTCTCCAGTAATCAGAACTCAAGAAACCAGCACTCTCAAGACGCCAGAGGCTTGAGTTCTGGTGAACAGGAGTCTTCGATTTTTGCGGCATCTACCGATCTCCATGGGCGCCGGTTAACGGAGAGTCTACTGTAGTGCTCTCAAAATTTTCACTGCTTTTAAAGTTTAGTTCTGCATAGCTGTTGATTTGCAGCTTTAAATCCACTTGGAGGCTCAAAATCCCCCAAATCATTTTGGGTCCCCCTCCTCGAGCGTGCTCTCTCCCCTGCCACACAGCCTCAGACAAAGCTCATGATGTGGTGACAATGACCAGGATGCAACACCACCCCCGCTGGGCATGGTGGGTGCTCCCTCAGTTCATTCCCTCACTTATTCACCTCACTCCTCCTCAGAGCTTGACCTGTGCCAGGTACCACCAAGTCCTCTAGAGGAGATGACAAGGGTCATCTGGTAGGGATGCAGAGATGGATAGACCAGAACCCACCTGGTCCCCAGGAGCTCACTTAAGGGAAGCAAGGGAATCAACTCCAAAATAAATAGTTGTAATGCATGCCAAGTTCAACATTTCCCAGCACGTGGAGGGCTCACTGTGCGTGTGATGGGGTGACAGGATTAGGTGGCATGCGGACAAGACATTGAATAACACTGAATTACCAAAGCACAGAGCTATTCTCCTTTCAACTATCTTTTAAAGCTTCAGGTAAAGCATGGAAAATGTCTCAGGTAGGTGCTAATAGGTCTTTGGTACCTCTCTCCAATCATTTAAAAAATTGAGCAGACAAGACACAGACCCCAAGTCTCCAGTTGCAATCGGCAACGTTGCTTTTTGGTTTCATTGTATTTACTTTACAGTTGGCTTCTAATCGACTAGTCTGACTGATTTTTCCGGTTTACTATTAGGACATGAAGTTTACTTTAAAAATAAACACACTTTGGGAGTTCCCTGATGGTGTAGCGGGTTAAGGCTTCGGCGCTGGCGCTGTCAGCGCTGCGGCCTGGGTTCGATTCCCAATCAGGGAGCTACCCACATACCAAAAAAAAAAAAAAAAAAAAAAAAATAAACACACTTATATTTATGTTTTTAAAAAATGAGCTCATTTGAAGGAAAAAAGTAAATGTAGAGCAGGTAGACAGCAGATGTGGCAGTAATCATGCAGGTGGCACCCTAATGGCCCTGGGAAATGGTCATGGATGTGCTCAGAGGGCTGAGGGCGTCCCCAGCTCTGCCTGGGAACCCAGGAGAGGGCGTCACACAAGGAGCAGTGTGTTAGTAAATCAGAGTGATGGCTAATAATTTAGATAGAAGAGTCCTTAGAGATCGGGTCCTAGCCACAGCTTCTATACATGAGGGAAACTGAGGCTCAGAAGCATCGTGGGTCTGGGGTCTTGTAGGTGTCAGTGGGGAACCAGCACTGTGCTCTGTACCTGCTGCCATGGATCACATCAGTCACATGCCACCTCACACATACCATGGCTGTGTCACGTCATAGGACACACTTTTTTCCCAGTTGACCCAACAAAACAGAGTAGACTCTCAGTTAACCAGCTCCCAAGGGGATTGGTCAGTGTCGGACCAATGTAAGTAGACTCTCCATCACCCAGCACTCTCAAACAACCGGCAAAGGCTTTTGGCCGGCTGCTTGAGTTCTGGTTAACAGGGCGTCTACCGTGGAATACCTTTTCCCCAGGACGCAACTGAGGAGCAGAGTGAGTTGCTTGGTTCTGTCTCTACCACTTTGCAGAGCTCCATGGGTGGGGCTCATTTGTGAAGAACCATAGAACCTTCTGTCGTTCTCTAGAAGACAACAACCCAGTTGCAGTTTCTACAACTGGCCCTTGGGCTGGTTATTAAATATTTCCCGACTTCCTCTCAGGTACATGGTGGCCAAGGCCGCACTTCCCGCCCTGCTGAGTTTGCGGGTCATTGTTTACGCGGCAGCAGACGACTGGCACACGGCACAAGGCAGCTGGGGGCCCGCACTGCTGTGCGTGTAAGTCGTTGGCTCCTGCGTGCTGCTGAGCAGCGTGGCTTTAAGTGGCGGCGCCACAGTTTACCCAGTTAGTAGTCAAGGAACATTTGAGTTTCCCTGTTTTCTGGCAATTATGAATAAAACCACTCCGCAGAGCGATACTGGACTTCAAAGTGCTTCTCATGTAAAGTGAATTTCCCACTCGCAGTTGTCCTCAGGGCACCACCCCCCAATCCCCACCTACTCTGTCAGGGGGCCAGGTGCTCGTCCCCCAGGCCTGCACTTCTGACCTCTCAGCTATTACCTCTCTCACAACCCGCTCTCAGACTCAGTGCCGCCTCCTGAGGGGCCATCCTCCTGCCATCTGCCCCCTCACCCTGTGTATTTCCTTCAAAGCACCTATGACAGTCTATAATTGTCTACTGTCCCCTCTCCCTACTGAAAGGTGAATCCTAAAAGGGGAGAGGCTTTGTGCATCTTGCTGAGGTCTTAGCGCGCACTCCAGTACTTATAGGGGTATTCTGATGGAATGGTTGGATGAATGAGTAAACAAGATTGGGACAGTTAGGTAGGGTCAGCTGCTGTAAGTCTTGAGTTTGCGCTTACAAAGTTTGCGCTGTGCATAGGCCATGGGAAACCGGTGTTGAAAGTGGTACCTTGGGAAAATTCTGCTCATTCAAAATATAGTTTTGGTTATATTGGGCCGTAAAGCAAGCAAGGACGAATATACATGTATCTTACAGACATCGACTATCCTACAATTGTGGTTTCCAGGTCTCTTATCAGAAGGACACAGGGAAATGGCAGGTCACATTTCAGAAATATATATCTGACTGATCTTGAAATTTCTTAGAATGTAAAGACCTATTATCCCTAAAAATGTGTAGCCTTGTTTATCTTTCCCTCAGACCAGTATTCAAATTAAATAGGGAATGATGTTGTCTTTGTGTGTATTCTTGGACAGAAGAATATATTGATGGGCGTGCATCTCACTTTTACTAGCAATAATGGTGTGTGTGAAGAGACACAGGGAGCATTCATTACCCTGGTGTTTCACACTGTGCGCTGTAAATTTATTTTAAATGACAAGCTCTTAAAATAGACTCTTTTAGAACAACAAACAAAAGTCATAATGTTTTATTAAAAGATTAGTAGACAAACCAGAAATCACTTAATTTGGAAACCAGAGAGCACTTAATGTCTCTAAAGTTTCTGCCTGATAGGAAATGTGTGGAAGAACACTCAAAAAGGGTGTTTGACTTATTTAATACAGTGATGTGACATGGCTTGAGAACCACATTTGTCCGTATTCCGTGGACCCCATTAGAGATGCCCAGCAGGAGGTGGGGCACACCTGCCCCGTTGGTCCGTACTCTCTTTACTGCACGTGGTTTTATCAAGGACTGACCACGTGCCCTATATGCTCTGCACTGGGGATGATTCATGAATAAGATTTACAGGCTAGCAGGAGTGTCTAGCCCGCAGCCCAAAACAGATTCTTAAAACAGGATGAGATTTTGGGGGGGGGGGGGGATTTTTTTTTTTCTTGTCAGCTATCGTTAGTGTGGTTTAGGTGTGGCCCACCCCTGGGCAAGGACAGCCGCAACCCCGTGCTGGTGGACGGGACCTCCCAGGGGTTGTTTTGCTGTGGCTTTTCATAGTCTCACTAGACTTGCTCGTTGAAGCCAAGCATGGCTCACGCAGGCATCAGCCACCACGGTGCACAACGAAGACTTCTCAGAAGTAGGTAGGTTTAGTGCCAACTCTTGAGAAAATGTATCAGTCAGGGCCTATTGCTTCCCATTGCATCAAGCTAAGTGAGGGCAGGGCCTAGTAGGTGGGGGCTCAGCAAAACAGTTGCTTAGTGTAACAGGAGCAAGACAATTAGTGTGTAATGGGAGAAGTATCTTGAAAAGATACTAATCACTTTCTTCCTTTGGCTTTCTGCCTGTAATACTCTCCCAACTTGGCTGGAGGTATCTGATCTTCCATGGGGGAGGAAGGAGAGGTCACAAATGTTTACGGAAGAAATGCAAGAGAATGTTACGCTCAAGGTTTGATGTTCAAAACTGGGTTTTGTGTGGCAAACCAGACCTGTCTTGGGAAGGTTTCCTCAATTATTTTATCTCCTCAGCACATTAGGAGACATGTTTGGAAGCCACAGTGCTTGGACATGTCCCTGTGTGGAGATGTCTCCTTGTGCCCTTGGGATGTGCGGCTTGGTGCTCTAGGATGAGGGTATACAATGCAGACTTGCAGCTTTCAAACACGTTTTCTCGTGACCCACAGTGAGAAATTCATTTCACATTTTCACGAAGACACACACACACACACACACACACACACACACACAATCAAAACAGATTTCAGAGGACAGTTCTTAGCCTTGCTATATGTGGTATTTCCATGCTTTTAAAATTGTTTTGTTAATTAATGCCAGTCAAGACCTGTATTCCACCCCCCACCAATGGCTCAGGACTGGGTTTGAAAAAACCCAGGAAGCGGGATCAGCCTGGGCAGATGTGGGAGGAGAAACGCAGGAGAGATGGGCTGTGTGGCCTTATTTCCTGCTCCATCCTTTGACCAGGAGAAGTACAGATGTGACACACAGGAAGCAGAAGGCAGAAGACAGCTCCCCTGGGGACCCCTGAAATAGCTCATCACCTCTGTACCAACCTGGAAGAGGCCACAGAGCGTCAGACCGAGGAGCACAGACTTCCAGGGCCACTTTTTATTCTCTTCCCTCACAGCGGTGGTGCAACCAGGTGCTGCCCCCTCCCGGAGGGGCCAGGAGACCCCACAGTGGACATGCGAGGCCTACCTGGGTGGGGGTGGGGGTTTTACCTGCCAAAGTGGAGGAGGCTGAGCCAGCCAGGGAGACAACATTCTCCTCTTTAGAAGACAGCAAGGTGAGCAGTAGCCAGTAGTCAAAGGACACCTACCACTGTGACCCTCATTCTCGCCAGGGCTCCCTCTGGGACCAACTGGCTGGGCAGGAGGAAGCCGTGAAATCAGAGCCCTAATTCTTCCCGTAAAAAGGAGAGAAAATTGCCTGGAGAAGTTTTAGAATTACTGCATTAGGTTGGGACCTAATAGTCTTTTTCTTTTCACCTCTGCTTGGCATCATGTGGGGGTTCATGAAGACTAGTAAGTTCTAGATAAACTAGGTGCTATATCCACAGGAGGGGACGCGGGTAACCATAGTAACACCCAGCTACTTGTTGAAATGGCCTGTATGTTGCCATGAGTCAGTGCAGTTTAAAAACAGGCTGGTGGAGGGGCAGCCCTGACTTAGAGCGTCTGCCAACTTCCGTGGTGTAAACATGCCCACCGCGTCCAATGACCACTGACGTCACTGGAGGCGCAGTAAGGAGGCTGGTGACCCTGGGCCAGCTGCCTCCCGCCCACCAGGCTCTGTCTACCAGCCTTAGGCCTTGGGAGACCAAAGGCCGTGAACTTGCCCATGTGACGAGGGCAGGTAAACTTTCCAGCCAGAAAACTGTCCCTCACCTGGACGCCGGGTTGGCTTAATGGGCATGGCGCTCTGGCCCATGCGGACAGCCCCTCCCAATGTAGCACGTCTCCCAATCCGCCGGGTTTTCTTCTCTAAGCTTTTCTTCCCGGGAAACTTCCGGGTCCGCCCACCGGCTGGCCCACCCAGCCAGGCCCCTCTTCTGTCTGAGCCAACCCGACTGACAGAATGGGAGCATTCCAGCCCCTGGAGGGAGCTCCAGAGGTCATCGTGGCCAGCCCCCTGCCTCCAGGCAGGTCCCCCGGTAAATCGGCCTAGACAGAGTCTGCCTCGCGCTGGGCCCTCTGCTCCCAGCGCCCGGAGCGGCCAAGTAAAGTTTTGTGCTGACTCCGTGGAGCGCTGTCGGCGGCAGCGCGCACACCGACAGCTCAGGAGGGAATCATTAGTGGAACGCAGCGATGTGCGAGGGCCCGAAGGCCTGTGCCAATTAATCCCCTTTCCTCTCTGGCAGCACCAGCTGTCTCAGATGCAGCCGTCCTCGAGGTAGCCCTTTAATTGTCCCAGGAGAAGGCAGGTGGGTGAGGGGCCACCTGAGCTCACGTTCGCCAGCCATCCAGCCAAATAAAAAAAAAAAATTTTTTTTAAGAGTTATTCACATATTTCCTACTTACTTTCCAGATTCTGTTATTGGTATAAAGGTTGAAGCTCAGGCAGCTTAACCGTTATGTGGAATGACCTTTAGTTTTAATATTAATATATTATCGTAAAGTCTGTGTGAATCAGGGATGCAATTTCGATATTCATAGGAAATGCCATGCGCTGAACCCGTTGCAACTCCCCCCCCTGGTCCATCAGCAGGCTGCAAACTGGGGAAATTAATATGCGTCATCTCCTCTCCCCTGTATTTACTTAGAGAGGGTGGCCAGGCAACTTTATCAAGAGTAACATTATCAAGAGCTTTTCTGCAAGCTTCTTTATCATATTCACCTCCGCGTCTGCTCGACACTTGTCAGTGTCAATCAAATCGCAATAATACGCAGATGATTTGCTCATTTGGTTTAATAAAATCTTTCTGCTTATTTGCGCTGCCTCCATTACACCGCGTAATTGCTGTGCGGCGCTGAGAAAGGCAGCCCGTTGCCTGGGGGATGAGAGGAGACGATGGCTGTATGAAGGGTTTGTTTCTTTGCCTCTGTCTCTCCCCAGTCACTCATATTCCTAAAATTAATATTGTATTTGAATCCAGCCCTGCTATTCTTATGCAGGCTAACATTGTTATTACTTATTATTTGGATGTGAAGTCATTTATTTTTAGTTTTATGTCCAAGCTGTCAAGCTAAATTTCATTGTGAACTGCCACATGCAATTTTTAACTGCCATTTAAAACGAGATCCAAACTCTAAATTATGGAGTGAGCTCGTTCAAAGGGCCCGCCTGACAGGGAGGCAGCAAGAAGCCCCGATTTTCACTGCAAATCAAAGGGGCCGCCGGTGATTATCTCTGTGGAGCGGAGCGCATGCAGCCTTAGTAGCCACCGTCCCCTTGATGACGGCTGGACACCCAGGTGGGTGGGTGGTGGGGCCGCACTCAGGCCCCAGGCACCTGCCCCCGACCGCACGCCTCCACTTGGGGAGAAGCGGGTGGAGGGCCTGTGGGGCCGGCGGAGCCAGGTCTCTGGAGCAGATGCCACGGATTGAGTTGGCACTGGGTCTTGGGGCTGCTGCGTAACCCCCTCAGGAGACAGGGTCTGGGAGAAGCCGCAGGTAATTTTAGTCGTTCATGGTCATGCTTTGGCACTGGCACAAAGGACACCAGGTTTGATGGAGCACAGATGAAGCTGATCATGGGGGCGGGGGGCAGCTATGATCCCAGAGACCACTTCCCCTCTACATGTGCTCCGGTATAACAAGTGGGTGGGAACAGACGTCCCAGTAGCAGCTCCCAAGGGCAGGCATTCACTAAGCCCCCACGGTGGTGCTTCACGGGAACCCACTCATTGGATGTCTGAAGGCACCATCCAGGGTAAGCATGGAATTTCTCCTGGCCGTGAAAAAGGAAGATGCTGAGACGTAAGGTGGCGAAGGCTCTAGAAGGACCAGATCAGACCCAAGGTGGGGCAAAGAGAAGGGGCTGAGCCAGGACAAGGCCCAAGAGCAAGCTGCTGCTGGGAGAAGGAAGCAGCTGCCGCTATCAGCACCTTGGGGACCACAGTCTTGTCACCAGGTTGCCACCAGGCCCTGGGCTTTCTTTGCCCTCCACGAAGTTCCAGCATTCAAGGAAGCCAGTTGCAGGTTAACCCCCAGGAGAGCTCGTGTCATCCTCCTATGAGGAGCTCTTTGAAGTTCCCAGCCACACCAGCCTTTTGAGTGGCAGTGCTGAAGACAGACCCAGGAGAGCCGGGCCGTGTGCCCCGCCCACATCGGTCCCTGCTAAGCGGCGCTGTTCCAGAGAGACCACGGTCCTAAGCAGCCACTGTGACGTTGGTCCCCAGGTTTGAAGTCACCTTGCAAGAAGAGAAGACGGGAGAGCGTTCAGGTCCCTCCTCCTCTTCCAACTCTTGGTTGATCCCCCTAATCCTGAGTATTAAAAGGGCCCTAATTCTAAATGTGCACACTTTGTCTTAGGTGCTGAGATGAAATTCAGCCCGTTCCCAGAGGGTAGAGCTGAGGCGGTAGATATGCGAGGCTGAGAGGGGTTTGTCCCCAGCAGGAGAGGAAGGTGGGGACTTCTCCATTTCCCTAGTGCCCTTGTCGCTCCCTTCTCTCGCCAACACCAGTAAAGAGGCTGGGGTTGTTTTGGTTTGTTTTTTTGGTGGTTTTTGTTTTTTAGAGATCACAGATCTCTGGAGCTGGGGCAAGGTGGGGTGACAAGGGAGCGTCTGGTCCCGCCCCTGCCCTGCCCCACAGGCCCGCCCCTGCTTCCTGCCTGAGCATGTCTGGGGCTGTGGGGTTTTGGCGCGTGAGTCATGGCACCTGGTATGTTGCAAATCTTCCAGGAATGTGCCGCCAACTTTATTTCTAAGTAACTGCACTGAGATGTAATTCGTGAGCCATATACAATCCTCCCATTTAAAGTGTATATAATTCACTGGATTTTAGTATAGTCAGAGGTGCGCAACCCTCACTCAGTCCATGTCAGAACCTCATGGTCTTGAAAGGAAACCTTGTACCCTGCTAGGCACCCCCCTGCCCTAAGTGACCACTAATTTCCTTCGTTTCTGAGATCTTCCTGCTCTGGATAGCTTAGGTACTCGGAATCACATACATGGTCTCGTGTTGGGCTTCTTTCACTCAGCACAGTGTCTTCACGGCTCATCCCCCTCGTAGCCTGTGTCAGAGCGGCTTCCTTCCTACGCCAAACAGCACTGCCTGGTGGGACCACGGCACAGGGCGCGTATCCCCCGTCTGTCCGAGGGCGCTTGGGGCGTTCCCACCTTTGGCTTCTGTGCATAGTGGCTGTCTGGACATTCGCGTACCAGCTTCTGTTTAAACACCTGTTTTCAATGCTTGTGGATGTATGTGTTCCTAGGAGTGAAATCGCTGGGTCATGACCACCAACTTTTGATGAATATTTAAAACGAACTTTGGCCCCGGTGACTCGTGTGAGTCACCTCCTTTCCGCTTTCTTTAAGCTCCTCCCTCCCAAACCGGAACTCCCCTGGCACAGACACACTGAGTGAGCTGTGTGTGTTTTACTGAGGACTGTGTACACACACCAAGGACGGGGTCCACCCTGAACACCCCACAGTGCTTGATGGATAAATATCCATTTGGCCACGCCTCTTCGTCCTGGCCCCTCCCACCTTCCCCCCACCCACCTCCATCTTCTCCCCTCCTTTGCTCCTTTCATATGCATTTAGCTCAGTCTCAGCTCCTTTAAGCTTCAAATGTACATTTGTTAATACCAGCCTTAAGGATGAGGTCGAAGGGCGTGTGGGTGGAGACAAAAAGAAGAGGAGGGGGGCGGGGACATGTGGGGACACCCACAGGCAGGCCAGTTGGCACCCAGGGTTAGAAGTGGTTCCCTTCCGCTCCCTCCTGTACAGGGGGGAATGCCGAGTGGAAGGTTCTGCCGACTTAATATGAACACGCCTGAAATGCAGGGTTTTCTCACTGCTCTGGTGCCGAATCCGTAGTTTAAATTTTTTTTACTTAATTTTTTTTTTTTTTTTTTTACTTGGGACATATATTTGCAAGGTTCACATTCAAAAAAGCACAGTAATAAGTCTTCTTACCCCTGTCCCTCAGCCACCTGACTCCTGACCCAGAGTCAGCCAGGTCCCTCATTTCGGGTGTCATCTTCCAGAGAGGTCCTCAGTGTGGACAAGCTAGGTCTGATTATATGAGGGGACCCCCCAAAAAAACCCCTGGAATTTACTTATAAAAAATTGTGTATTTGTTCTTACATGTTTAAACCTCAGTCACCTTCCGTTTGATGCAGTACACCTACCAAGACACTTTCTCCACTGCTCAGAACTGTTGTTGAACTTGATACCTTCAAGTGCGTCTGCTGTTTTTTTGTTTCACCTCTTCCACATTAGCAAAAGGTTTCCCTTTGAGGACTTTGTTCATCCAGGGAAACAACATAAGAGTCACTCGAGGTGAGATGGAGTGAATAGGGAGGGTGGGGCACGGGGGTCATGCCCTTTTGGTCAAAACCTTCTGAACACTCAGTGCCGTTTGGGCAGGTGTGTTGTCATGATAGAAGAACCGCCATCTGTGTGCCACAACTCAGGACGTTTCTTCTGCAAACTGTGACATAACCTCCTCAAAACTTCCAGATACAAACTTTGGTTGAACGTTTGATCTGGAGGAACAAATTTCAAGTGTACAATCCCTGTCACATCAAAGATAATTCCAGGGTTTTTTGGGTCACCCCTTGTACACACTTTTCCCCGTTCCCATTCTTACACCACTGGGAGCATATACTTACAGGTCATCGAATATATCTTGAAGATGGGTCCATATTAGAGCATAAAGAGCTTCCCCTTTGGTTTTTCTCTGTAATATTGTTGTTTTCTGGCTGTTCTGTCCTTTGCTTAAGGGTCCTGCTGAGGGACTTTTTTGTTGATTTCAATCTTTTGTCACAGTTAACAGTTGTGGAATTTTGCACCTGTGTGATTATAAATCTGTTGGATAAATTCCCGGAGGTGGAGTTGTTAGGTCAAAGGGCATGTGCATTTGGATTTTTTAATAGATACTGTCAAAGGTGCTACCAATTTAAGCTCCCACAAGCCATATATGAGAGAGTCTTTTTTTGATACATTTCCCAACATAGTATTACCAAATTATTTGATCTTTTCCACCTGGGTTTTTTAAATAAATAGAGTTTTAGTTTGCATTTCTCTTATTACAGGTATATTGCCTGTAGCTCTTGACACAGCACCCGGAAATGTCACTCAGCAGAAGAATTAGATGAGAAAGGTCTGCATTTGGTGCCCTTTTCTTTGCTTGTCCCCTTTGCCCAGGAGGAAATAAATTGAGAGACTTATTCTCTTGAGGGTTTTAGTTACTGGAAATGGGCTGGTCCCTGAAATTATTGACTTTCAGAACAGAAATGAAGGAGCAATCCCTACCAAAGAGGGAGCATGGGTCCGTGGTGGTATCTGAGGCTCTGTACTATGCATGCATTCGCTCACTAATTCACTCAGTCCACTCGGCAGGTGCTGAGAGCCAGGGGTGTGCCAGGCACTGGGCTGGGCTTTAAAGAAATGAGAGGGTGAAGATCTCCAGGCTCAGGAAGCTTCTGTCCTAGCACGGGACAGACAGTAACTGAGCCAACAAATGAGGATTTCAGGGGGCAGTAAGTCCTGTGAAGTAAATAAAATAAGGCAAAGTGACAGTGACCAAGGAGGGTGAGGTCAAAGAAGGCCTCTGGGGATGGGGAGGTAATGTTTCAGCGGAGGCTGACAGGCTAAGATCTGGGGAAGGAGAGGTCCTGGCAGAGCACTCAGGCTGCTTAAGGGACTGTCTGAGGAGCAGAGGCCAGGTTGGTGAACTGCTGCAGAGAGGACAGAAGGGGAGAAGCACCTGCAGACGTGGGGGAGGGAGGGCCAGGTTGTCTGTGTCACTGTTTGAGACCCAGGGAAGGCTGGCAGCCACAGCATGCTGTTCGGTGTCCCTTGGTCAGATGGGGCTGCCAATGGTGTAAATACGCCCATCATGACCAAGTTCACATTACTACGGTGAGGGTCCCTGAACTCAGAGTCAGCCGGAGATGTGCACACAGGCCACCCTCTGGGTGAGAAGCTCCTTGCTTCTCAGGATTTGTTTTTGGAAAGTATCCTGCTTTATATATGAGGGCTGTCCAGAAAGTATGCAGCCATGTCATAGGAAAAATGGAGCCATTTATGGCTGGGGTTTTTCCAGACAGCCCTCGTCCATTAAAGGGCATTTTATAAAACAAAAGATGTCAGGCTTGGCTACCTGCATCATGCTAAGAGGGTCAATCTGGCTGCAGGGTGGTCCTTCCCCAGCTGGCTGATGCCCACATCCCCACTCGCGTGGCTGTGGAGGTGCCCACCACCGCCCGAGGTCTTTATTTCCTCAATGGCCTTGGTCTTCTTTCTGAGGCAGACGCCCTCCGATGCCACAGCTGCTTCTGTTTGATGCCTCCTGCCCTTATGCGGGCCAAGTCCAGGGCAGACAAGAAACCCCTCTGCCTTCCGCGGTTCACTTCCCAGCCGCGGGGGGTGGGGGGAGGTGGGGTACAGTGTGGGCTCCTGCCTTCGCTCCCCACTCTGCCCCCCTAAGCATCTGTCACTTGGGAAGCTGTGCTCTAAACATCCGCAGATTGCTGCTGTGCGTGGAATATATCGTGCATGGTATGGAGAGGCCCTTCGTTTCCATGCAGGGTCCACGTCTCATGCAAGGAGGGCACGAAGAGCATAAACCATCTTAAGATGCCTTGCCATCCTTGAAACTCTGAAATTACTTTGGTCTTTGTGGGTCGGCACATAAATTAATTTTCACTTGAAGAGACACCATTTGTAATGCCTTTCCTTCTGGTCTGGCTTCATCCCACGGTGCAATTACTGGGGTGACTGTCACCAGGAGGCTACCCTGGGAGCCGTAGGTCAGAAATCATTTACTGGCTTTTCAGGCATCGATTTAGTCAAGCTGTCTGACGCAGTGGATCGTATTTTATTTTCCCAGCTCTTCCCTCTCAAATTGATTTTTCAGACAGTTTTTAATGCAGGTTTGTTCACCTGGCTAATCCATTCATCTCGGTTCCACCTGTAAAGTCAAGAAAACCTCTGGGGTGACCTGTGAGAGAGAGGGCCTCTCTGAGCCTTGCAGTCGCCTCCCACCTCCTGGGACCCTGCCCACGTGAGCAGCCATACCATGGACGCATGTGCGCATGCGCGCGCGCATGCACAGACGACACGTTCAGCTAGTTCCTGTGCGGCCGCCACGTCTGCAAAATCGGAGGAGTGCACTATTTTGTCTCCAAAGTTCTTTCCGACGTGAGGTCTTTAGAATCAGAGAGTTGGGAGCTGGCAGGGTCGAGGGGACCAGTGTTCTCATCGTACGGTTTCGGAAGAGGAGGCTCTTGGTCCCAGCTAACAGCGGCAGTCTTGGCAGGACGAGGACTGCGAACTCCACGAGCCCTCCCCGCCCCGGGCTTGCTTTTCTCTGTTTTCCTCAGGAGCAGAGACCACCCCCCAGCCTCTGGGGGCACTCAGGCAAGTGGCCACTCGGGCAGGTGTCCTCCTGTTGCTGGAGCAACTGGCTGGGTGGGGAGAGACGGAGGAGCAGCTGCAGCATGTCTTAAAAGACACCGGAGGTGGCATGTGGTGATGCCGGCGGCTATGGGCGCGCTCACGCGAGGGGGTTACCATCGAGGACCCGGGAGCAGAAACTCCCGTTCCTCTAGGCTCCTCCCTGGGTGTGGGGGGTGCCGGCAAATGTATTAGGCACCGTGGAAATGAGTGTGATGGAGACACAGGGCGAGGCTGACCTACCGACTTTCATGTGTCTGCGTGTCAGAGTTAGCCCCTTTGTGCCCCATGTCCCCACCCTTCAGTGGATCCAGGCTGCTGAGTTTGTTACGGTGCCGACACGACCCAGCCACAGCAGCGGCCCTGCCCGAACCGCGTGGAGATCGTCAGGACCCTCCTGCTGGCAGCCCTCTGGAGCTGTTAGTGAACCCCCAGTAGTTCAGTCCCTCTGCCTGTGCGCTCTGGCCAAAAAATGCACGCACAGCGTTTGCAATAAAGAAGGGAATTGGTTTATTAGGATCAGCCCATCCGGAGTCGGGCAAGCTTGGTTCTGAAGAACGCAGCTCCCTGGTGGCAGAGGTTAGAGATTACACAGGGCAAAATCACAGGGCAAGTGGGCTCGGGGGATGGGGGACGGGGGTGGGGGAAGCGGGTTAGGAGCTGATTGGTCAGAGTGGCATGAGGGTAATAAATCATTTCTTCAGGTCTTCAGGGCAACTCCAAGGTCAGCTCCTGCGTCAAAAGGAAGTAGCCAGAGGGGTCGTCCAGCCTTGGGGTTCAGGAACTGAAACAGAATTTGGATGATGTTACCTTGAGCCTGCCAGGGGCTTAGACCACATGACGGTTATTCGAAACAGGGCTGTCATCTTCCGCAAGGCGAGCAGCTCGGGTCCGGTCACTGAGGTGTGCTGAGAAAGGAAAAACAGTGACTGTTTTAAACTGCATTTTAAGTCAGGCCAGAACTATGAGGACCCCCCTTTTTTAGAGCCAGAATATGTGTGATCTGTCATGATCCTAATTCAGACGGACCGCCTTTTCCTCCACTGTTAGGGAAACAGTGTGTTAATTTGCAAAAGGGTGTGTTAATTTGCAAAAGGGTGAGCGCCAGTATTTACTGTCCCTGGAGAATCTTCACATAGTCCTGTCCCCATGGCTGTCGAACCGCGTGTGGCGTTGGAGGGGGGCTCATTGTTACACCTTGTTTTGTGCTGGAAGCCATCTCTTCTCACCCTGCCCTTACAATCTTCAGTCAGATGTCTCCTGTGTAAGCAGAGGCATGGTGGCCGTCAGAGGCATCCCCTAGGCTAAGTTCTCGCTGAGGCGCCACCATGCTCCTCAGGGCCACTGGCTCGAGAGAATCGTTAACTGATGTTTTCTCTTAGACGCTCTGGAAGTGGAAGAATGAGTATCAATGCACGGAGGGCCGCAGCTGATTGATGCACCCTCTTATTCTCGAGTGAGCTGTTCTCTCGTTTTTATAAGACATGTTGTAAAAATGCCATGGGTTTGCTGAGTGCTCAGTAGTAGTAACAATAAAATGGGATCCTTCTCCTGAACAAACAAGACAGAAGGCATGGATGCCTTCAGGAGCTGCTCAGCCAAACCAAGAGAGCTGTGGGAGGAAGTGTTTTTCATAATTGAAAAGACGCCTCCTCTTCCTGTCTCACCAGTGCAAGATTGACACGTCAAATTATTTAAGTGGCTGCTGTCGCCATCCACCTCTGGTACCTCTTGTAGCCTTGATAGAACCCAGCTGGGCTCATCCTAGGAAGGGGCCAATGCATGAACCACTTTCTTTCACATTTATCATATGCTTTGACCAAATTGTAAGCTTTTTTAATTCAAATGCTATGTCTACTCTGGAGGCATCATATTTCCTGATTTCAAAATACATTACAAAGCTGCAGTCATCAAAACAGTATGATACTCTCACATAGGCAAATAGAATATACGAGGGCTGTCCGGAACGTATCCAGCCATGTTATATGAAAAATGGAGGCATTTATGGCTGGATTTTATCCACACAGCTCTCGTGTGTCTATTCTGACAAACTCATATACAGAATAGAGCCCAGAAATGACACATACACAGTCTGCTGATCTGACAAGGTGCCAAGAAAACAGAATGAGCAGAGGACAGTATCTTCAAAAGTGGACAGCCACATGCAAAAGAAGAAAACTCAGTGGTTTTTTTTATTTTAAGGGAAACCATGTAACATAAAAGAAAAATCACAGAACTACATTTGCTGCATATGTGTTTGTGGAACTTTTACTATACCAATTTCTAGTTCTCCAATATAATAAAATCCTACTCTAAGAAAAAAAAATATAAATCCAGTTACTCACAGTTGTCTTTGCTACCTGAGCATTTATCATTTTAAAATACAGTAAGTAGTGCAATAATTGGAGTGTTCTGGCATCAGCAGAGATAAGGCGGACTTCACAACTCCATAAAACATTTAGGAACAGAGGAACTAGTCATGCCATTTTTCTTGTAGCAGCACTGAAAGCCCACAGTGTAGTAAGTATCACGTATTGGTTGGAAAAAAAACAGTCAAAGTGGTGAGAGAGTGAACTGTGTAGATACCTGGGGGAAGAGCATTCCAGGTAGTGGGAAGAGCAGGTGCAAAGGCCCTGGTGTCGGAACTTGCCTATGACGTTCCACGAACAGCACAGTCCGGTGAGGCTAGAGAATAGTGTGAGGAGGGGAGACGTGCTCGGGGACGGAGTCAGAGAGGGAGTGGATGGCAGTGATGCGATTACCTGGGCTCTTGTAAACCTTTAGTCTGCACGAGGTAGGAAACCATTGGAGAGTTTGAGCAGGGCGGGACTTGGTCTGACTTGAGGCTTAGCGTGCTCACTTGTCACGCTGAGAACAGACTGAGGGGCGGCGGGGGAAGCCTGGTGCTGCCGTCCAGGCAAGCGGTCAGAGAGTGTGGTGGCTTGGGCCAGGGTCGTGATGGTGAAGGCAAACTAACAACTTGGAACGATGTGGCACGATCCCTTGGTCCCCTTCCTGTCAGTGTGTGACCTTGCAGTTTCCTCCTGGGTGATATAGTTCTGGTCAGGAAGCAATAGTGACACACTTTCTAATCAGCCCGAGTTTCCTGCCCAGGGGCCTCTGGCTTGGCTGGACTGGATATTCCAGAAGGGAAGAGAAAGGCGAGGACCCCGCCGTTGTGGTAGGCAGGTCCTCCTACTCTCCCCGTGTGTGTGACTGAAGGCAGAAAGACCCCGTCAAACACAGGGTCAGCTGTGAAGGTGTGGACGGGTGGTGGGTTGGGCTAGTGACCTTTCTCCTACAACCTCTTGGAAACTGGATTTCACCCGCTGACCCCAGAGATCTTGTCCCCTGAGTTAATGTGCTTTCTGGAACGAGCTGCCTGATACCCTCAGACCACTGCAACCAGTGCCGCTACGACTGGTTGACTGCTCGGTGCCACAGTAAATATTTGTCCTGAGAAGCTGGGTCACCTGACCCTCGGGTGATGGGCTAAGTCTTGAGTGACATGTGTCACCAGGAATGCAATACTTCCCTGGTGACACCTCCACCCCTACATTTCTACCTAAACACAGGCTTGGTGCGAGAGGCCGAGAGGCCGTATCCCCGTTGGTCAGCCTCGTCCTTTGTCACATGGGACATAACTGGGTAATGTCGCAAACCTCCCATGTGGCGTGAGTGTGGCGCCTTGGGAAGGGGGTGCAGCCACTGCCGTCTGGCTACTGGCCCACGGCCTCTCCTGATCCCTTCCCCCCCCCACCCCCACGCCCTGTCCTGTGGAGGACAGAGTTGTCCCTGTGCTCTGGGCCAGGGCTGGAAACGCCACAGAGAGTGCTTCATCTCTTTAAGGCTTTGAGCCTGTGCGTGCAGAAGGCTTACATTGTCATTACTCATGTCTGCTTCAGGGAATGAAGACGCCTGTTCTGGTTTTGACAGAGGCAGGAGGGATGCAGTGGCAGAGGGTCCCACCAGTGCGACACCAGGGGGAGACTCTGGTGGATGAAAGGCAGGAGCTTTCTTGGTGGGGCAGCCGGGAGGAATGGTTCCTGATGCTTGCAGGGCCTGTGAGGTCCCTTAGATGAAGGAAGGGGTCAGTGAGAATGTACCTCTTTGAGTCTGTTCCTCCTCTCTGTGGAATGCAGCCTCGCTGGGTTGCATCTTTGTGTAAGGGAAATATAAAACTCTTTTAGGTGTGAATTTTTCAGAAATGCACATGTCGGTCAGAATTCGTTTTAAGAGCAGGGACTTTTTAAAAAGTAGTTACACTATTCTCTGTGAGAAAAGTAAATCTCGGCTTTGCTGCCTGCATTCTTCCCACTGCCCACCAGAGGGCACTCGAGCGCCCACTAGGAGGCGTTACGGGAGACTCGCTTGGAGTCGTTTAAACCTCGAGGCGTCTTCCCAGGCTGGGCGCCTCCGCAGGCAGAGGAGGGTTGGCTTTTTAGTGCTGATGGAAGGGGAGAGCCCGGTAAAGGGTGTCGGGAGAAACTACTGGTGTTACTGGGAAAAGCACAAAAGCATTCCTATGAACCCATTAGGATACACAGTAAGGGTGTCTGCTGTCACCTTTGGGTAGTCACGTTCCCAGAGGAAGCCACAGTGTACCTGGCTTTAATACTCCTTTAGCTTATTGAAGTCTTTCTCTTCTCCACACGTTAAGGAATATTGGGTACCTTGTCACACAACAGAGAGAGAAAAAAAAACGGACTTAAAGTTGGCAGTGCGCCCGTTAGTGGGGACCTGCGTTCTGGGCTTGGCTACAGGTAGGAGGTAGCAAGTGTTTGCGTGTAAAATTCATAGCCATCCCTCCCCCTGCATCCCCCTCCCGAGCGTTTGCTAGTACAGCAACTACAGCTCGCCCCCTAGTGTCTTCTGAACCACGTTCGGTTTCTTTTTCAACTGGATTCAACTTGCCTAGCGTTTTAGTGCCAGCAAGTGGCCAGAAGAGCAAGTCCGATTGATGAACTCATGGATATTTATGAGAACAGTCATTGGCAGTAAATAAGCCTTAAGAGTGGGAAGTAGGAATAGCCAAAATACCCAACTGGAAACTTAGAATTTACTAACATCTGTAGTACCAGGTATAAAGTAACTTGTGTTAGCACCAAGCATACTTCTGTTTCTGATTGTTCATGCCTAATCGTTAGGATGCAATTCTTCTCAATCCGTCCTTCAAGTTGTCATAATAATAAGCTCCTCCTCCCTGAAGCACTCCTTCCAGAAATGCTGACTCAGGGATAGGGGCTCACTCTAAACAACCTCATGAGAAATCCAGAATACGAGACATCCAAGTCTGTTCCCATAGTCCATCTGCTGGAGGGAAGTGGGTGAGTGGATTGGGATGGGTGGGTGGGGTTGGAAGGACTGTTCTAGAATAAAGAGAGTAAGAAGACTTAACAACCAAATGCAGTGAATGAATCTTAACTGGGTCCTGGGTTAGGAAAAGAATAACTAGAAACATTTTTTAGGATATGTGACAGTGAGGGCAATTTAAATAGGTGTGGGCATGCTTGAGCCTAGGAATTTAGAGCATTTTTCTCGTGTGACGCTGGCACTGTAGTTCTGTAGGGGACTGTCTTGGCCCTTGCGGGATACACGCTGAAGATTTCAGGAGTGAAGGTCATGATGACTGCAACTTATTTTTAAATGATCCAGGAGGAAAAAAAATAGGAAGAGGAAATATGGCAAAACCTTCACCCTTGTTCAGTTGGTGAGCATAGGGTGGTCACTGTACTCTACTTCTCTGTAGGACTGTCACAGTGGAAGGTTGGAACAAAGGATGGTGACAGTGTCATTTGCTTTAGGTGGCAGACTGAAAATCACTGAGACTATTCCCTATTTACCTGTGGTAAGAAAGGAGAAGGTGTCTACATCTGGAACAGTGCCCTGGTGAATCCCAAATTATTTGTCAGTGGGTAAATATTGCACACGCGCGCTCTCTCCTCTCTCTGGTTTCCTTTTTCTGAGTCTGCCACTCTAGCTAAGACAAACCTGAAGCCTTTATCATCGTGGCAAGTGCTTTGAAACCACAGTGAGGTGGTTTGGTGAAGATAACGCCAATCAAAGTGAAGACTGCTCTTGTGGCTGGTGGTGTAGATAGCAGCATGCTCAGAGAGTGGGTGGTTATTTGTTGTGTCAAGCCAGGTCCAAAACGCTATTGGATTATAAAAGGAAATCAATTCCCTTCCGGCCCTCTGTGAGCTGCAACGCTGTGCACTGGTTGCTTTTCCTTAAGACATATTCACAGTATAGTCCCTCAGCTCCTCTGATTTAGATTTGAAATGCTGTATTCTGTAAAATTCATCCCTTCCTCTCTCATCATTCATCCACCCAGTCACTGATTTATTCAAGGGTCAGGAATTACAGTGAATAGAACAGGGAGGAAAATATGGTACAGCCCCAAAGTGGAAGCACATTTGTGACGCTATAAGCAAGAATTGTAACGATCATTGCGGATGACGAAAGACAAAAAAGCCACATCAGCCTCTACAGCAGTTTCTCCAACTTCAATCATTGTCACAAATTTATGACTTATGCTGTATCTGAGGGTTACTACTTAAGATCCTCCCTGAAATCCATTCACTTAAAAAAAAAAAAAAAGAAATTTAATGCTGACTGTAGTCTTTTCCTAAACATTAATATCTACAAAATCATGATTTTGATGTTTTCTGACATACTCCTATTAAAATAAATGCATAGCTATATATGCTCATCTATCTTGAACAGTCTGTGTAGCCAGGTACCACACGATACAGGGATCTTCCTTTCAGAAGAGTTTAGGGGCATAGGGATTGAGCTAAAAATATTGGCTCCCACGTAGACAGGTGTCTGAAATACACACACATTCAATTAACCATGACTTTGCCCCTTCCTGTGAAGGCCACCCCTTTAGTAGTAAATCCGTGATCTACGAGTCATTTCCCAGAAACCAAGAGGAGAATGGACTCAGTATTTTGCAGTTTAGAGTGTGAGCAGGAGTCCCAAATACCTGTAGATATCACATACTGATTAGTCCTGATGCAAGAAGAATTAATCTTTTGACACACAGATCAGATATACTCCAGACATTTAGAATAAGGAGTGTAATATTAAGACTCACAGGTAAGGTTTAGGATCCGTTTGGGTTTTTCCCTCAGTGCTTTATAGTTAAGTCTTAGAGATGAGGCTGCCTCATTTCCCAAATCATCCTTACTTCTATTGTGGGCTGGGGGCATGCAGGTTGGTAGGTGGTTTAAATATAGTCTAGTTGCTGTTATCCTTCATTTGTCAAGCACTTAACCGTGTACCTACTACACCCAGGCACTGGACTGGGTGCTGGGGAGGCCATGATGAGTTCCTGCCTCATGGCACTTACAGTATAGTGCAGAAGAAAGACACTAATAGGTCACCCAAATAAACAAAGTAGCCGAGGTCTGGGCAGACAAGAAAAGAGTGTTCCAGGCAAAGGGAACATCCAATGCAAAGTCCCCCTCTTGTGCTGGGGCAAGGCGGCAGGGCATCACGCCTCCAAGGAGTTACGAATGTGGATGGCTGGAGCCTGGGACGGGGGGTCTAGTCAGGGATGGGCCCTGCCAGGCTGGGCCCACAGCCGCCAGAAGGAGCGTGTGGTCTCTGCTCTGAGAGTGAAGGGTCGGGCTCAACAAAAATGGAGGCTGTCACAGGGAAGAACAGGTGACAGGGTATCGTGTGCACAAGTAGTAACACGGAACCCCCCTGCCCCAAACATTACCTATCCAGCAGGGAACTGCTTCCCCATTTCCCATCCTCTCATAAACAGGATGGTTTACTCTTTCCCATCACCATTCATCCAGTGGCCCAAGCCAATAATCAAGCCGTCATGCATGACACCCCCTCTTCTTCACACCCCTTCCCCCATATTGAGTCCTCCCCTTCCCACCTTTCACTTTCCCTGGAAGGCCCCCTCGCTTCTCCGTCTCCACTGTCAGGTTCTTGCAGGCTTCTCTTGCTGAACTACGTGCAGTGGCTTCCCAAATGCTATCCTGTGCTCCATAATTCCACTTGCCCTGGATTGGTTTAGTTGTACACACGGACCCAGTGACTCATTTTTGGTCACTGAAATGTGGGCATTGTTTCCCAGGAGCTGCTGGGAAAGGTATTCTTGCTCTTCCGGAGAGACCATGGGCAGAAAAAGGTCCGTTTTATCTGGTTAGACCAAGCTTGTCCAACCTGCAGCACAACACAGATTCATAAACATGATGAAAATTATGCATGGACCCTTTTTTAGCTCATCAGCGCTCGTTAGTGTGTGTATTTTGTGTTCTTCCAGTGTGGCCTAGGGAAGCCAAGAGGTGGGACACTCCTGGGTTAGACTATGTCACGTGTGGGTGTGCCTGGAGCCAGGGCCCCCACACCCTGGGGCCCGCCCCACCACGTGAGGTAAATCCCCTTGCCCTGTAAACCAGTTTAAGCTGGGTTTTCTGACATGGGCAGCCACAAGGATTCTGACTGATGTGTCTGGGGCACCCAGTGCCCAGTGGGCAGTTGGATACCTGCCTCTGAAGCTCAGTGGACAGGTCTGAGCTGGAGAAATGTGAGTCCTGCGTGAAGGGTGGGAGAAGGGAGGAGATTCCCGAGAGGAGCCGGTATGTTGAGAGCAAAGTCTGGGAGTGGGTGTTGAGGGATTGGCCCAGAGAGGTGCCTAGGAAGACCACCTGGGGCCAGAGGTGAGGATTTCCTGCTGCTTGCCTTGTTCCGATGGAGCCAAACACTCAGGGCACTACAGCATTCCTAAGGGTATTCAAACCCCACAAGGAAGTGGCTTTAGGAGTGTTTTCAACCAGAGGCGGAAGTTGGACTTCCGAACCGACCCTTGGGATTAACAGGAGGAGTAGGGTTTGGCTGCCGGCCATTTTAACAAGGTCGATTTACCAGACGGAACAAACAACCTGGTCAGAGAGTGTGTGTCTCCTCTTCTGCCTGCGAGATACTAAGTTGGGCAGAGCTTGGAGCGGCATCCCCAGAGAAGGCACCATTGTAAGGGAAGGCTTGGAGGTGCCACCGCCAAGGGCAGCAGTCACCAGAGTCCGGGGAGACACGTGGGAAATGAGGTGGGACTACGGGAAGGAGGCCAGCATAGGGGCGTGCCTTGTAAGTGGGGTTGAGTTTAGACTTTTGTCCGTCTGAAGTGGCTCCCGTGGAAGGCGTGTGAGCAGTGTTAAAGGCCTTCCGGACCCGAGTGAGCGCTTGTGAGGTCAAGGTAATGGAGGAAGACCAGGAGCCACGGTGCCGTGGACGAGGCCCTCCAACTTCAGCGGGCACCAGACTCACTGGAGGAACTTGTGACAAATGTAAATAAATTCCTGGCACTCGCGTCACATTCGGACTCTGTAGGACAGGTCTGATGTGTAGATTTTGTCAAAGCTCCTCTGGCAGCGCCCCCGCCAAGGGATGACTTAGGAGTTTGGTTCCCATCATCTGTGCCCACCGTCCTTCACTCTTTTGACACAGAAAGGGCGCTTCTCACTATTACATACGGCGTTCTTCCACGCTGTCCCAACCTGAAAGGTCCTCGGGTCCCAGGCCCGCCGGGCCGGGGTGCTCCCAACGCGGTGGTCTGGGGCCTGGCGGCATCACCAGGGGGCAACGGGACCTAACGAGGCGGACCCCAGGGGGGTCCCACAGGAGGCCGGCCTCGCCCCACAAGTCTGTCTCTCCCGAGCCTTGCCCAGTGCCCGGTTCTGCCCCGCCCCGGGCTAGGAAAACCCTCAGTCACAGTGCCCCTGAATGGCTGCTTTGGCCACGCAGAAACCTGCGGGCGGGTCTCTATGGTGACTGGCGGACACTCTGACCAATTATGTACAGGCGCTTGCCGGTCTCCTCGTCAACGTCCCCGCCGATATTTCCGTGACTGACATTTCGCTCAGGGCACTGTTATGTAAGGGGCGGGTCAAGTGCTGCCC
>PVJL010000327.1:433595-457010 GCA_004026885.1 Lyroderma lyra | reverse complement strand
AGAGAGAGAGAGAGCATCTATGTGTGTGTGCGTGTGTGTGTGTGAGAGAAAGAGAGAGAGAAAGATAACATTTAAGGCAGCTCAGCAGCTGGGAAAGCAACAACCTGTAAAAACACTTAACATTTACAGCCACTCAGTGGCTGGAAAACGAACTTCTCATAAAATCAATTTAACATTTTGGTCGCCGGTGAAGACATTTAATGCATGCATGTTTATATATCTGTATTTATACTGTAGTGCCGTGGGTTTTCATAGTCATATGCTGGAAGAGACTCTTTGAAACTGTTGAGGGTATATACTGTTTTTGTACCACTGTCGGCAACAATGTTTACTCACACGTGTGATAGCCCCTACAGGTTAGTGAGGGTACCTGAGAGTCTGATTAATTACGGCCCCTTTAACTTTTGTATTCGTACCATCTCACTGATCTGTAGTGTCCTACTTTTGAAAGTCTTTTTTTTTTTTTAATTTGCAGTTGGAATTATTCCCTTATTTTCCAGGAGTTAAAGCTTCTTAAATTCTGATCTGCCTGTAGTTTGGCAAACAAAGTTATCTGTCAGGATAGCCCAATTTTTTCCATTTCCTTTGTTATGTCTTAAATCAGTTCAGTTAAAGAGGGTAACATTTCACTATTTTTTTCTTTCAGTTTTTTTTTTCTGGTTCTACAAAATAACCTTGATCACCAAATGGTTAAAGAGAATTCATTTTTTCAAAACATTGTGGGGTGAAGGGAGGGATTTTAAAAAATAAGTAAAATTTTTTTAAATGTACTTACAACTTTTGAAGTGAATAATGCTGGAGCAAATCATACTGGAAAGGTGCTAAAGTTCTAACACTCTTCCCATCATTTTGTAGACATGTGACGGTGAAGATAAAAAGTCAATTATCTTGAAGCTTCAAGTAGTTATTTGTAAAATAGAGATAACTATTCTGGCTTTACCCACCTCTCCTTATAGTTCTGAGGCTCAACCGATGTATTATGTAGGAATGTGTTTAGGTGATGTCAAAGCACTAGTCATAACATATTATTATAATACTTAATGATAAAACTATTACTCTCATGGAACCTTTAGCACATTAGAAGTAAAAGATTAATCACAATTACAATGATGTATATATTCCTAAGGTCCCATTAAGTGGGCATTTGTATCTCTTTGGAGATCAAAGTTCAAGAAACTAGAAAATCAAGAGACTGGTCATACAAATAATCTTGAAATTGCTCTGAACCCAGGTAGTTAGTTTCATCTGCTTCCTTCTCTAATCAGAGCCTACCTCTGAGCACAGGCATTCAAATGAACTAATTACTCTTAACCTGGTTCATCTGATGTAAGGTTTGATTTCTTTTTCTCTTTAGAGAAAGGCTTTGTGGTTATTTATATCCATGTTTTCTCAAAACGACTTTGGAAGGCATAAGACCCTAGGATGTTATAATACTTTGCTATAGCAGAGTATGACAGAGTTTTTTACTCCTCTTTCTCCAACAATTCCTCCTCCTCCTCTCCTTCATTTCTTTTTCTTTATATTCCAAGGACAGAATCCACACAGATAAATTGGCTGCAACCACCTCTTTTCTACAAGTCATTTTCATGGCATGGAACCCAAATGACATAATTAAGTGTCACAGTCTTAGCTAAGGTTCCACCGCTCCCCAAAATGAACAGAAACCCCTTGACAGAGACAGATAGAGAGTTGAAATTTCAATTCTAAGTCTTCCCTGAATTTCTAGGCCACTGATTTGTCCAGATTAAAAACAAATAAGGATAAGTAACCCATATTTAAAATACAATCAACTATAAATCTGGAACCTCCAATTCTAAACAGGAATGCCCAAATCCATCTCCTCTTTTACCTATTTGATAACTGAATTAGGTTCAAGTGGTACTAGAAATAAAACACGAAAAAGAAAATAAAGTTGTTAAATGTTACTTGTTTGAGAGGACTGTCTCCATAAAAGCCTTACTCACTTCTAACAGAGAGGAAATAAAAGCAAGATTTGGGGATAGATGTTATGGAATTTACTTCATAAAGATGCTTATTTTGTACTCAAGAATAGCACTACACTTAAGACATTGTACTAAGAAAGGACCAAACAACAATATGCCTTGTGGGGAGGCTTGGATATTTCAACCTCAAAGAAAACAGAGAGAGAGCGAGCAAGAGAGAGAGAGAGAGAGAGGGAGGGAGGGAGGGAGGGAGAGAAGGAGGGGAGGGAGGGGGGGGGGGGAGGGGAGGGGAGGGGAGGGAGGGAGGGTTTGTAGTTTAAAGTAGAGGCGTGAGCTAACAGCACAAAAAAGTCTCAGGCAATGCCTGGGTTCCAGGTCCCTGGGCAGGGTTCCCACAGGGCTCCAACTGCCATCCTTCCCTCCCTCCCTGGAGATACCCAAATAGTGCAGGTCAACCACAGACCTCAGGGCTGCGCAGCCATCCTTCCTGTGCATACGTGGCAAGGCCTCTGATAAAAAAGAGACTTCCAAAGTCCGAGAGTTGTAAACAAGATAAACCAAGAGCTATTATAGCGGAACTTGGAGAAGGAGATGGGCCTGGGGCATCGGGCGTCTCACTACCCTGGCTTCTCCCCTTTCTGCTGCTCCTAAGGCCAAAGAGAGCTTCTCTTAGACTCACGTACGTGTGGGGTAGTGGGTTATCATACCTGGTGAGGATTCCTAAACATAGGCATTATAACATATGTGATCTTGAAAGGACTCCATTTAAAAGGTAGAGGAATGTGGGAGATGGATCTCTCCTCTTACTGATATAATTAGGACGCAAGAGAAAATAAAACTCATTATGAATAGGGTATAGACGATCAATATTTGGTAATGAACAATAGTCGGTCTGATAGTCTACATCTCAAACTTATGAGATTCGAGAAAATCTAAATGGTAAATGAAATTTTATTGAACAAAACAAGTAATCCACCAACTTGGGTTGCACTTAATTTATAAACATTTTTACTGCTGGCCAAGAATTTTAAAATCAGAGATAAAAGTGTAGAGATGAAAGAAGTCAGCAGTGTAAGAATATATGAGGATAAGAAACAGCAAGAGGCTCCAGGAAAGATATAGTTGGATCTCAGAGGGAAGAAAAAAAAAAAAGCCAAAATGAAAGAAGAGGAGGGCAGGGAGAGCAGAGGAGAAACTTCTGGAAAAAGATACTCTCTTGGCAAGATGAATGGAAAATAAAACTGCAGAATGAAAGACTGCTTAAAAGAGCAGCCCCTAATCTTCTGCCAACACAGGCTAATTTGTATTTCTGGAACGAGCAGAAAGGATGTCAGCTGAAACCCATGTTAGAGTCACCTTGCAGCAAATGTTCTACTGCACATGTGCAGTCTGCAGGGTGTGGGATGCATTTAGGTTTCAGAGTGAAGAACGACTCCAGGAACTCCAAACATCCCATTCCTGAGCTCCAACTACAGCACACACACTCCTGCATTCCAACTGCACACGGAAACTAAAGAGATCAGGAGCAAGGCTGTCAATTAAGGCAGAAATTGGGCTCCAAGTGAAGAGAAATAGCACCCATCTCGCTGTCAATGCTTCTTTAATGAGGTACGAAGGACTGAGCTTGACACTAAGAAAAATATTCAAGTGGAGAGTTGTAGGAATCAAAAGAGAGGCAAACAAGCTATATTCAGTCCAGGCTAACATTCCCATCCTCTCATCGGTTTTCGTTTGTGTGAAAAGTCACTAACTTGTGCTATTCTTGTACTGGGTTGCTTTTCGTGTCATTACGGTGACTATGACATTACAGTGACTATGGCATTACAGATCCTTAGAAAGTAAAGCTTCCTTCAGGCTCCTTCTTGAACCAATCCTAAACTATTATGTCATGGATTTTTTTCTAATCTCTATCAGTTTCCATCTTTGAAAGATCCAATCCTAAAATCCCAAACACCTCTGACTTATGACAAACGTAGAAACTTAGTTTTCTTAATGAACAAGCTTTTGGGTGGTCTTTTCAGGGCTTGACAGCAGACAGAGGAAAGATGTGTTTAAGCTCCTTAGAGAAACCAAATGGACTTGGCTCCATTCATCGAAAATACCACCGTTTCTATAATCCACCGTGTCTCTCACCTTGGTAACAAATCAAATAACCATACATGCGTGCTCTTTTTTCATCCTCACTGTCCTGTTCCATTTGTCTGTCTTATGCCAATACCACACTTCCATAAATCCTGCAGCATTATAAGAAATCTTAACACCTGGGATTCTGCATCCCCCAATTTGGTGGTTGTTGTTCAAGATTTTCTTGGCTAATTTAGGCACTTTGCACTTCCCAATGAGTTTTGAAAACAGCTTGCCAGTTTCCAGAAACTATATTTGATCTATTGATCAATGTGGGATGAATTATTAACAATTGGATCTTCTAAATATATATATTAATATACACATATTTGCCTTCTTTATTTCTGCTTTACAGTTCTCTGTGTAGATATTTTATGCATCTATCATTAGGTTTATTCCTAATATATTAGGAATCATTGATTGAATTATAAATGGCATACTGTCTGTTTTATGCACTTCAATTGAATTATAAATGGTATATTGTCTATTCTATTTTCTATTTCTTGTATCTAGTGATCTTACTAAAATGCTTATTAACGCAAATTCTTTGTCTATAGATTCTTATGGATTGTCTAGTTATGAAATCATGTCATCGGTGACTAAAGATCACTTTATTTTTTTCAATCTGCATACGTGTGTAAATACTTGTTGCTGGCAAAGTGGCATTTTGCCTTACTCCAATATGTCTTGTCAATGTGTTTTGTGTCTTTCGTGTAATTGACAGTTTACAGAAGCAAGATTTATTTAGCTCCTTTGAATTTCCATAGTTAATTAACCCTGGGATCGGAAGCAGAAGACTTGAATTCAAGTCCATCGTAAGATAATTTTTAAAAGGGCAAAATCCTGACTTTTATACACATATACAATAAACATGCACATCTTTAAATTTAACATATTAATTACTAAAGAAACCTGCAAGATATTCAAACCAGTTCAAAGAAAAACCTAAACACAGATACAAATACCAGCAATCAAAAATGCTGAAATAAATTTTTTTAATAGGTGCAAAATGGGTCACTCTCACCAGGAATAAAAAGGTAATATTTGAATCATCCCTTCCACAGGGCAGAAGTAAAGTGCAAATCCACCCTGCTCCTGAACATACAAGCATCATTCGTGTTCCTCTCAGTCCCCTGCAACTTAGCTGTAAAGTGGCTCAGTCAATAAAAGGCTCAGGTTACTATAGTAACAGCATCCGATATTCCATGGACAGGACACCAAACGATCAAATGTCCATTTTAACATCTTTCATGTCTGTTCCTGACAAATCTAAAGAATAAAGGATTTGGGCATGTGAATTAACATCCTTGATTTGTAGCTTTTCCATCTATGCAGTGAGAAGAATAATAATGCCCATTTTACAGGGTATTATGGGGAGACGATTGTTTTGAACACTATAAAAATCTATAAATGGGGATTTATTTAAGTCTACCACAATTCCTATCCTTTTAATAAAATACTTATTTTCAAGCAGCAGCAATTCAAACGGGTCCCGGTTCCCCGTTACACTGCGGCGTACCCCTCACTGCAGTTTCTCGGGCCCCTGCCAGCCTGACGGCACTAGAGCGTGGTAGCGGGGCTGGCGCCTGTACCCTGTCCTAGGACCTCTCTCTGTCCTCCATTTGCTCAGTGTCTCAGAGTTTCTCAAGTTCTGTGTTCGCTTTCGACAGAAGCCCCTGGTGCCCTGAGTTCAGAAATCACCGCAGGGCCATGCGCCCTGGCCAGAGGCCCTCCGCTCCCAGCGCCCTGGCAGTAGACTCGCGGCCCACGCTGAGCCCTGGCCTCCTTTGGTCCCCGACCCCCAGGACCATCAAAACTCGGTACCCACTTTCCTGCTCACCACACTCGCCCTTCCGCAGGACTCTGCTCCTCCCATGTTGTCACATGGCTGGCACCAGGAGGCGACGCAGAGAGCCCCTGGCGGCCACAACGCCCGTGCGAGCACCCTTAGCCACCAATGTGAATACCCACCCCTCTGTACCTGTCAAAAACCAAACTCTTCTTAATTTAAAATTTGTGATAACTTTCAGGGGCCGCGACCTTTTCGAACTTTCCACAAAACACCCTTAGCACTGCCTAGCAAGTCTGCCCCAGCCATAAATGAGTTAGCAGTGTCTACATCACCTGGCTCCACGGCATGGGTAGGCAACACGAAACAAGTCGGTGTCACACCCGGATTTGCTCTGGGATCACGGGCCACCTTTTCCCAATCTGCTCGCATTCCACCTTTCCAAGTATCAGTGGGGTAAGACTGTGGTCACTTTCACTGACCAGTTTATGTGGGTGGTAATTGGGCTTCTTGTGGAAGTCGTCTTCACAGCCTCCAGTCTGGGAAAGGAATTTCCAGTATTAATTACTCACTGTGACATTCCTGTGACGATGTTGTGACTCTCTAAGATTGTTATGAACGAACGGCTCACGTGTTTGTCAAATAACACCTTTTGGGACTAGCAATAGTGTTACCACAGAGTAAATCTTAAAAGATGTATCTATGACCCATTTCCAAAACACCTGCAGGGAAATAACTAATGTGTGAGCTACATTTTCTTTAGTTGGCTTGTGATTGTTCCCTCTCGATTCCACACAATCTAGTTAGTGATCAGTCTCTTTGTACTAGACATTTAATGTTTCATTCTTTTTTGAGAAATAACTAACATAAGTAACAAAATTCTCAGGTGCTCCAGCAGCTTGCTTGTCTGCTCCCTGTTCATCTCCACCTGCAGCTTGTGTTGTTTTGGGGGATTGTGCCCCCAAGTTCTCTGATCGCCACACTATTCTCTGATCACTAGACCAGCTTGCGCTGTCCTCACAGCTCAAGTTACCAACGAATCTCAGCAGCAGCAATTATACAACACGGCCCGGGACCGGGCCAGACGCCATGAGATTTCACAGCAGGAAACCTGCAGGGTCACCTACCACAACTAGCCACTCCTCAGGTCAGGGTATTCGGGAAGGTGAAGTGACTTGCCCAACAAACTGATGGTAGAACCAGAACCTTCCACCCATCTCCTGACCTCCCCAGTCACTTATTTGCATGCCCATTCATTTTTTAAAACAAAGGTTTACCCATCCCTACTTCACGGTGGGCGCTCCTGCCGCGGACTGTATGACGAGCCAGAGGCGGCCTGTGCCTTCGCAGCGGGAGCCCCCCAGGGAATTTGGCCAACACACAACCTCAGTTTCTCCATTCCACCACAGGGGAAATGCAGGGGAGCGAGAAGAGGTGGACAACGTGTTAAGACCACTGAGCACGGACGAGGATCCAATGCACGACTGCCGCCTCTTGTTGACACGTGCTGGCCCCACACCATGGGTATGCCTCCGTCTAAGACAGCACTTGGCCTCTCACTTCTGAACCTAAACTTGAATCAAATGCCCCTTTTAATTCAGCCTCTGAAAAGCATGTAAAACGGTTCAACAGTCCTGGAACCCTCACATCTGATTAGAAACTTACTCAGGATGGGACTACCTCACCCCAGGCCCAGACGGTCATGAAATGCAAATGAGAGCATCTTCTCCAAGGATGAGGATGCACCTCTGTCTGCAGCGGTGCTCAGTGGGAAGCCGTGCTGCCTCCCGGGAGACATGCATCAACGTCTGGGGACATTTTGAACTGTCACAACTGGAAGGGGCACCACTGGTGTCAAATGAAGAGAGAACAGGGATGCTGCTAACTAGCTTACAATGCACAGGACCGCTCCCCTCACCACCAACGAAGAATATGTCACCTCAAATGTTGATTGTGTCCAGGTTGGAGAACTCTAGTAAGCCTTACAGAAAAGTAACTTATAACCCGTGAAGTGTCACTGTCCCTTCACATGAATGCAGCATGAACTGGTATAAGTGCTTTAAAGAGAATCAAAGTTAAACCCTTTAGAGGATCCTGAATTGCCTTCATTATTCCAGTTTTATCCTTAATGCTCACATCTGTGCTCATATAAAGAACCCCAACCATCAGTATAGGGTGTATGCACCATGATTCAAATTTTTGGTAGTCCTCAAAAACAGTAAAAAAAAATTATAAAATTATTACTATCATCACTATTAATATTAGCTATATTATCTCCAGGTTGAAGGTTAAAAAAGAAAAGGCTTAAACAGATGAACTAACGAGGCCCAGGTCAGACCACAGGAAAGCCAAGCCCAGCTGCATCTAGCTTCAGGTCAATGCCTTCTTCCACGGCCCTTTCTCTAGAAACTTCACCTGTAGGTCAGCTCATCTCCAGCCAACAGCATTTCATGGGAGCATTCCAATCTCGTCACCTTTCCAAGGTTCCTCTTACACAAGGGTTGTCCAGAAAAAAACCCAGCCATGGTCACTATGATGAGAATGGTTACATGGCTGGATACTTTCCAGACAGCACTCATGTATCCTGGGCCCACTAAGAGTCTACGGGCTAATGCAGAATAGGAAAATAAAAGTTCACCAGGACCAGGTCCCTGCTGAAGTTCAGTCACATGAACTCACCCAGCATGGCTTAATTGTGTGTTGTCCACCTTCTTTAGCATGGGTGACACTATCAGATTAGGCATAGCTAGCTGAGCCAGTCCCACTCAGCCAGTGACCTAGAATTGCCTTTGATCAGAAGCAAACGTGGTTTGTGGAACTGACTGGTTTTAGATGCCAAAAAACAAATACAATGATTTTTTTGGAGCTAGACAAACACTGGGAACGCTTACTAGCAACCACAAAGTTAGTGTATTTGATCTTCCACGCTTGACGTCAAGACAAGGTTTTTAAATATCCTAGTGTTTGGCTGGCTCTCAATTTAGCCTTTGAGATGTTTATATAGATATTGTAGTTAATAATATTGACACATACAAGGAAAGGGGGTCACTTACAAAAGGAAAACACTGTGTGTCCTCAACTCTGACACACAACAGAAACCTCTCACGCAGTCAGGGCAGAGGGGTACTTTTTAAAAATGCAAATGCCTGTGGTCCCCCCGCCCCCCACCGCAGACCAATTGAGTCAGAATCTCTGGCGCATGGCGGGAGCAGTCATTACTGTTTTCAAACTTCCGGAGTTGATTACAATGGACAGCAAGTGCTGAGAATGAGGACGGAGGAGAGGCTCTGAGACAAGCAGTTCCCCGGGTGCGCGTCTCAGTTCCGATATCACCAACAAAACCCACCGTCTTTCCCATTCCGGGCTCCTCCCCCGTGGGTCAGCACTTAGTGGCATCACAGGATGGAGGAAAGGTGTAAAAGGCCTCTGCCACGTACGTGGGCCAATGTGATCACTCTAAGATCGAAACATTCTGTTCATATTCTCCCAAAAGGAAGGGGTTTTAGTCCTGAAATGGGTGCACAGACCATTCTTCAGAGGCCCCGGCCATGAACCTGCTCATCTCTCTCTTCCTTTCTCTACCTGGGTGAGCCATGAGGGCGTTTCCACCAGAACTGAAATCACATGACTGCACGCTGTGCTTTCCGGACCAGAGGCTGGGACTTCGAGGGTTCCCTCCCCACCCCACATGCCAACTTCCACTGGGCTCCTGGCTAGAACAGGCTTCCATGAACCACAGAACCAAAAGTGGGTAAGGCCGTCACCAGCGCATCTGCTTCCAAGTGACTGCTGACCAGTCGTTAGGGAGTGCGCTGAGCACGTTAGGGAGTGCGCTGAGCACTCTGTAATGATCACTTCATTTACTGCTCACAGTGGCCCTCTAAGAAACGGAAATTAAATAGTGTGTGGAAGGTCTCCCAATTAGTGACGGGTGTCCTGCGTCTGCAGCCTGCTTATTTGATTCAAAACCCCATTCCCTGAACCAATCCATTCTACCTGGAATTAAGACATAAATATATATATATAACACAGAAAGTTGAAAGTGCCCACCCAGACAGCATCTCATCTCAGGGTTTTCTACTCTGTGGATGAGCCACCTTGCACATCTACAGCTCTAGATGGGTAGCTGGTCTCAGGTTTGTACAAAACGGTCAGTGATTTAGAAACTCTAAGTTTGAGATGGGGGCTCTCAATCTGTGTGTTTAGCATTTATTCCAGGTTTCTCTAATACACATTGTTTCTATTTTGTTTCCTTTAAGAAATAGGTTTCTAAACAATATTTACGGCTTTTATTTTATGACTTTAAACTTATTGTCTTAAAACAAGGGGACCTGGGCCCAAATGGTCCAGCCGCCTGTTTTTGCAAATAAAATAAAGTTTTATTATAATAGAATATAGCCACCCTATGTGCCTGTGCATTATCTGTATCTGCTTTCACTGCTGCAGAGTATTTACATCAGAGACCCTGCAGAAAATATTTACTATCTGACCCATTACAGCAAGTTTGCCAACTCCTGTCCTAAAATGACCCTACTACTATATTTTGGCAAAGATGCGTACTACTAAAAAAAAAATTCTGAAAATACTTTTATATATCTAAGATCATCTCAGTTGCTCAGGTTCTAGAATTCAAAAATGTATAAAAATATTTTTTAATCATGAGAGACACATCATTTGTTATGCCTCAAGACTTGCTTGTCAGATGAGTGCTTGTATCTATTGCATTAGCTCCTTTTCCTACTTTCTGATTAGCCAGAAATTCCAAGACAAAAGAATCAGACTTTTCTCTACTATGTGACCAAGATAAAAGCAGGCATTCCCCCAAGGATTTGTAACACAAATGGAGAAAAATCTGAGGAATCCATTAAGAATCCCTCTTAATCTATTGACATGGAAAAAAAAAAGTTGCCATATACAAAAATATCTGTATCTATCAGGTTGGGGGGAAGCGTCAAGCGACACTGGGGGAGGTAGCTCCTTCCAATTGCTGACTATTAGGAAAGTGAACCCACCTCTTCTTTCCCAACCCATCATTATGTAGAGGAAATACTTGCCACATTAGGTCGAGCTTCTTTGGACCAGAGAGGGGAAAAGGGACAGATCATCAAGCCAGAGAAAAGAGGAGATGAGTAAGAGGCCATCAAGCGACCAGAAGGGTGTACTCTGGAGGCTCAGAGTGAGGAAGCGGCAGAGAAGATACGGAGCGATGCGAACTCAGAGACACGTCAGAGGACCACGTGGCACAGGCGCTGAGTGAGGGGTGCCCAGGGCTCGCCGAATGAATGGGGGGTTCCAAAGAGAAAAGCAATGCCAGGAGCTCAAAGAAGGAAAATAAAAAGCTTTATTTTTACACATCATCATCCGGGATCATATGAATGATCTCTAAGTATTTTGCCACTAGGGAAAATGAAAGTCCAAATTCCTCACTCGGAGCTCGGTTTCCTGGAGGAGCTAAGCCTTGACGAGGTCTAGACGACATTTCGTGCTCCTGTGCCAGCCAGCTCCTCTGGCACAGCGGCTGGCGTCCAGGGTCGGCCGCGGCGCTCTCCTGCTGCACTGTTGCTGTCTCCGTCGGGGTCGACAGGAAGCATGTACTGTTTGCGGATGCTACCTCGCCACTTGTCAGAGCCGAGCCACATACAGGTACTTAGGAGTGCAGATCCCACTGAGGGAAACAAAGCCTTTGCCAAGGCGAGCGCGGTGAACACTTTAACAGCCAGCCAGATGGCCTCGGGGTGGAAAGGGTCAGAGTGAACAAGCAGAACAAAGCTCTTTCCTCAGCCCTGCAAAAGCCATCATTTCCTGCTGCCAGGCCATAGTGTCGGGTTCTAAGAAATGGTCGTTTGCTGGCAGGAGTAGGGTGTTATGTTCCTACCTGGACTGCAGAAATGGCAGTGATTCTTAAGCACTATTTTTCATATGACTTTCATTCCACTTTTGCTTATATGTGTTAACCAGGAATCTTACAGACTTTGTATTAGTCACGATTTCGGAGAAACAGAGGACTCCACGTGTAGGGTACACAGACATCGTATAGGTGTGTGTGCTTTATACACACAAACATCATCCTATATACATGCTGTACCTGCTCTAAGCCCAATTAACTATATTAGCCAGTATATAGGGTACATATAGCCTAGGCATATGTATATGTAAGTATATGTACATGGAAAGAGATTCTTACAAGAAATGATGAGGAATTGGCTCCCATGATTAGAAAGGCTGACAAGTCCGAAATCTGCAGAAACTGTGAGCCAGTCCGGCCGCCGCAGAACCAAGAAGGGAGGCGCCGCTCCCAGGCCATCCGGCAGAAAGCGCAGAAGTCCGGAGGCCTTCCGGCAGGAGAACCATCTCATGTCAGAAGGTCTCCCAGTCCGCCTTTCAATGATTGGATGAGGCCCACCCGCAGAGCCAGGACAATCTTCTTCACTCAGTCCACCAAACTAAAGGTTCCTCTCATCCAAAAACAGCCTCACAGAAACAACCCAGAACAATGTTTGACCAAGTACCCGTGACCCAGTTAAGCTGGCACACAACATTAACCGTCAGTTAATGCCAGTTAAGCGGCCCGTGGAACATTCTGGGCCCAGTACGAACTTGTTGGGCTTGGCAGAAACTCTGATTTGTGCATTGCGGCCAATCCATATTTCTGAAGCCACTCAAACCAGTTTTCAAAAATTCCAGGTATTCAGAAAATACTTGGCAACCATTTAGCTCACCGAGAACCCATTAGGCAGCACGGAACATTTAAGTAAAATATATGGACATTCTCAGGTTTTCTTCTTCTTCTTTTCCTTCTCTTTCGTCTTCTCCTTCACCTTCAATAAAACTAAATCTGAAGAATCCACTCTCTGGACTCTGCTGCCCGCATTGTTTTCTTCACTCTCTTCCTGGGGCTGAGAATGCTTTATCCCACCTCCCATCTCTGGAGAGATTATTAATTTATTTGCTCATCCACGTTTCTGCCTCAGATATTCTCTTCTCCATCTAAATAGACTTAAACTCTCTCAAAAAAAAAAAAAAATGATCTCCCACTCCTTTGAAAGGCTACACATTAATTTCTACATTTTTTAAAGTGTAGTTTAAATATTCAAACCAGTCTGTAAGCTTCTGGGGATCAGAGGTTGTATATAATTATCTTTTTTCAAAGCCTAGCAACATACCATGAGCCCACATACTCAGTGAGTATTGAGTGAATATGAATGAATAAACGTGGTAGAGAAAGTATGACATGAAACAATGTGCTTCTTGCTGAGCAGTTATATTTAGTAATGCATCACACTCTGCCTGGACTTTTCTCCCATCAGACTTGCACGTGCCTCTTGAGTCCTGGCAGGTTTTGGAAGGCAGGCAGTCTTCCAGATTTTACCCACCCTTGCTGTGTCCAGCCTCTAAGTCAACATCGGAGAGGTCAGTTATAATGGTTAGTGTTTTAAATACGAGGGTATGTAGGACTGCGGAGTCCAGCTACGTACCCTCCATATTTCCATATTTCTACGTAAGAGAGAGCAGATTTCACATTTGGTAAAAAGAATGCATATAAAATTCATGTGTCTCTTTGATTAGGTTATTTTGACCTCCAAGCTCTTCATCCAACATAAAGGAATATAAATTACGAAATTATAAGGGCACACTTAGTTTTCTTTTGAGGTTTTCAGATGCACATGAAACTTTGAATTATCTGACATTAGGCTATTTTTAAGTCTTCACTTACTATCTTTGAAAGCAAAAGAAGCTACAAGGTAAGGTCCCTTAATTCTTACAGAAAACCAAGCCATCCACAAAGACAGGAGGACCATTTCTATTCAGTGCTGTTTGGTATTCAAATTCTAAAGTCATAAGGCAACTGAGTGAGATTATTCCTGAGATGAAAAATGGGAATCATAGTATTATCCAGCACACTTAGATCTCTGCAACTTTTGAGCTAAATGAGGGAATGTGAGAGAGTATATCCATTTAGTTAGCCACACACATTGTTATAACTGCAGCTTGTTGGGGAGAAATCTCCCAAGAACACCAGAGGTCCTAGGGAGAGAACGCTATTCATTGCAGCGGCTTTCACATCACTCACCAAGGCATCTGTCTCAAAGCCGTGGGGGAAGCATTAGCTGGACTCCGCAGTCCTACATACCCTCGTATTTAAAACACTGAGAAGGATGTGAACTAAATTGTTAGACCTAAATGTAAAACCTTAAACTATGTAACTTCTGAAAGAAAACCTAACAGAAATTTGTGGAGACCTTGGGTTATCGTGATATGGTGATTTATAATAAGAAATACATATAATGGGCCTCTGTCCCTGGTTTTGGCCCAGAGCTCCTGAAGTCTTTGAACTTTCCTAAGTGATAAGAGCACTGGGGCGTCTTTTGTTCTAACAGTTGGTCTTTGGCATCCGGTTCCTGAAACCTCGGTTACCTCCTGGGTGCTGAGTGTCTTTTGTTCCGAAGAGGTGACTCTGGGTGGCTCCTGGATGGGGGCTGGTCACTGGAAAGACCCAGCCATGGTTAGAAGCTCAGAATTTTCAGTACCGCCCCACCCCCTTTTCTTAAGAAGTCTTACAGGCGTTAACAACTGATCACGTCTCCGTGATGAAGCCGGCATAAAAATCCCAACAGCATGAGGTTCGGGGGGCTCCCAGGTTGGCGAACACACCTCCACACCAGGAGGGTGATTGCACCCAGCTTCATGTGGCCAGAAGCTTCTGCACTCAGGACCCTTCCAGACCTCCTCCTACACATCTCTTCTGGAGCTCCTCCAGCAAATCAGGGGAAACCAAGGGGGGAACCTCTGATTTGTAGCCTAGTCAGATGGAAGAGGTGAATCACCTGGGAGCCTACTTCTTGGGACTGGCGTCTGAAGGAAGGGGACAGTCTCATGTGAGCCCTTAACCTGTGGGATCTGATGTTGTCTCCAGGCAGATAGTGTCTGAATTGAGTTCACTCGTAGGACACCCAGCTGGTGTCACACACAGGGAAGCACATGTGGTGTCAGACCTGAAGCCTTCTGTGTGAATAGTAAAGGAGACGTGCAGGAAGAAACACTGGGTTGTTCTAATGCAGGTATGTGAAGATTCCTTAAATATAACACCCAAAGCATGATGTATAAAGGGGAGAAAATGGGCAAACTGGACTTCATTAAAACTTTAAAGGCTTCTTTTTGAAAGACATTGTTAAAAAACCAGACACAGACTGTTAGAAAATCTATGCAAAACATACAAAACAATAGTGATGACACTGTTTCTCATCAGAAACAAAGCCAGGCTGGGCAGAAAATAATGACACAGCAATTTCAAAGCGCTTCAGGGAAAAGAGAAAAACAAAACTCTGTTATCCTACATTTCCGTATCCAGCAAAGAAACCTTCCCAAGCGAAGGGAAAAATGAAGACATTTCACCTAAACGAAACCTGAGCAAACTTGTCACCAGGAGATCTGCTCTACCAAAAAAAAAAACAAAACACCAAAGAAGTTTCTTCAGGCTCAGGCGAGAAGGTGTGTGGCAAATCAGGTGCTGGAACCAGTACAGAAGATGACGTGTCAGTACAGTATCTCTTTACAAAATCCAAGTTCTGAGAGGTGCAGGCAAAACTCGGACTTGACCCTCCAAGTGTCAGGAAATGGGTGTGGCTGTCTGGACGTGCAGGCTCTTCCAAAGTCCTGTTTATGATACATGTCAGGGAGACACGTGTCACCCAGGTTTTACTTTTCCCAGCTCGGATAAGGGAGGAAAGGTCCGATTGTCTCTCCGTAAGTTGGCATCTCATTCCCAGAAAATGGACCAAATACATCCAGCTCTTGGTACTTTTTTCTTGAAGAGACTGAATTGTGGCTTATTTGATTTACAAAATCTTTAAAGGAAAAAAAGGGCATATACACCGTAGCTACAAAACCAGTTTTTAAAGGATTGGAGGCCAGTAGCCCCAGAATAACCCCGAACATTCCTTTGATGATGCGTTCCTGCGGAAATTTTTTTAAAAAATAAATAATTGTATATGTATTGGGTTAGTGCAAAAGCTGACTGTCTTTTCAGACACCCTTCTTGATGTGGTTGGAAACTGGAACAAGTTTGGAGAGCAATTTTGACAGTTTACAGTTTGGATAGTTCCTCCTTTGCTTTCTACTTTCAGAAATGGCACCGTTTGTGACAGAGCGGCCGGAGGCCTCCAATTCAACCGGAGTAAGTATCCCAAACTACAGGTAGCCTGGGCCCCTCGCTTGTTTTGTGTGCGTGCCCTCCCCCTTGCTGTTCTACCCAATTTCCTTTGAAAGTTACAGAAAGGCACTGCTAAGAAAATGTTTTACATCTTCCTGAATGTACCAGTGAGAACCGGATGTAGTACACCCTCTATTGTACTTCGATTTGGGGGTTGAATCTGGAAACTTTCATGGGGTTGGGTGGTTTTTGTGTTGCTTTGATACCAAATTACTTCTCTGCTAACGGGGCAGGAGGCGATGAAAGAAAAGGATGCTCCATTACGGAGGATTACTGTGTTAAGTGATCGTCACAAGGAACGTCCGCGGCGCCTGCAGGAAGTGCAGCCCCAGGGCCTCACCTACCGTCCCGCTCAAGCACCAACAACGTGGCGCGGCCTTCAAAGCGTGGACACCGTTCAACTTTCGCAAGGGGAAAGGAAATCACAGCGACTGGGCCAGCGACATGTCCAGTTTTTGTTACTGCAACCAAAATGTACTGCAGATGTGTCTTTTTATGTTAGCAAGGCCTTTCTTTCTAGTATTCGGGCAGACCTCACCGAGCCACGGAGCTCTTTCAAGGATTTCTCTTTGTCGCGTCTCACAGTGGCCTCCCTTGAGTGCAGGGGTGGTGAGTGAGTATTCCCTTACGACCTCCGTGTGTCGGCCCCTTCAGGGGCCAACCCAAACCATCTCTCCCCATCTTCTCACACCTTTCCCTACCTAGGCTTTTAAAGAGAATAATGGAATTTGGTAACCATTCACCAAAAAATACCTAATAAATGAGGTCTTATATCGGTTATTCGAAATTGTTCCATTGAGCTCTTTCCCTGCACTGTGTTTTAAAATTACTCAGGTGACATGGGGTGGGGGGAGTTGGCAGTTTCTAACCAACGGGCATACAGTTTCAGCGATGCCAGGTGAGTACGTGTTAGAGCTCCGCCGTGCCACACTGCGCCGAGAGTTCATCAAGCACGTCCCATGCTTAAAATGCTGGCAAGTGTTCTTACCACAAACAAAATTAAAAAAAAACAAAACTGGATAACACTAAAATACCAATATAATCATAATAACTACCTTTTTGCTTTCTATTTTACTCCAGAATCTGAACCAAATCTACACACATTTGCTCTATTTCTCCAATACTCCCCCAATGGAAAGAGGATGAAACGGTCTTAGAGAATTTCAGCAACCAGCCCGATTGGGCGCATACGTAGTAGTAGCCAAGCCTGCACTGGCTCCTCCGCCTGTCTGGTTCCAAAACCTATGCTGAAACCAAAATGTAACGCAGAAGCTCAAATCACCTGGATACAGCCTTACTCGTTTTTGAGACTAACAGCCTGTTTAGATTAGGGCCAAGTATCCAATGTCACAAGATAGAATTTCCATTTTATCCATGAAAAATCAAAGGATTTTTTTTTTTTTACTTTGGGTATTTCCCGCTTTAACTGCATCTGATTCTGATTGCTCCTTCATTCTGTCTCCACTTTGTGTAAATAAACCCATTCTGCATTGCAATGAAGTCTTATGCATGCAGACCCAGCTCGTTTGGAATTTGTGATCAGTTGACTGAAACTGGATGGGCTTACATGAACTTTCCTGTTCACTATGAAGAAAGAATTTTAAAGACAGTGAAAACTATTAAAATAATTTCCTGGAGTTCAATCTACCTAAGAAAATACAGCAATTCTCAAGAATCCAGCAGCTACAATTTGCATATAAATTGTTAGTTTTCAACTATCTCTTATGAAGTGATCAAAACAGCTCCAAAAACCTGGTAGCACTCAAATATTCGTTCAACTTACATTATAATAATAGTTGCAAGAATTTACAAAAATAAAAAAGAGCCTATATACAAAAAGGCAAGCTATTTCCCTAATTATTTTCAATCAGTGATCGTTTTAGGAATTCCCTTGTGTTATGCACTATTTTTTAAGTCATTTTCGGGGAAGGTCTTTGGGGGTCAGTGTGGCTGTAGCCCTTGGAGGACTGATAACATTTTACAAATGATCTTGCTTGTTCTCTTGTGTTAACCCAAGTTTTGCACTGAGAGACAGAGATTCTAATGGGGGCACTCTGCCTTTGATGCAGTTGGAATTTAAGCAAATCATTTTGCCTATGGACCCATTTCCAATAAAACAGATAAATATCCAACTTACATGCAAAGGTGAGAAACAAATGATGCGAAGCACGCGGAAGCATGTGCCCTTGGGGCTGGCATCCGGTCCCGCTGCAATTAAGTGGGAGCAGACGTCTCTCCAGCCTCCCCCGTGCACGGCTGCCCACGCGAGGCGCCCGCGGTCAGTAAAGGAGCTTTAAAAGCGACTCGCGGGCGCAATGGCCACGCCCACCTGCTTTCCCGTCAGCTCTTCCTCCCTTTCTGTCCAAAACCTCAGAAGGATCTCAGAGTTTTGGACAAAAAAAGAAATCGTAAGTTCTAAGACTGAAATGTAACAACTAAAAACTAGTAAGAAATGCATTGAGGAGTGCCTGGTAGAGCTCTCTCAAGTTCAGGGTCTGGGTACCCCTGAACCAACGAGGACGAGGGGGAATGACACTAAGCCACTTCCGGAAAAGAAGCATCGTGTTCGCTACCTAGGACCCAGGAGCTGTGACAGTATCTCTGCTCTGATGACACCTGAGGGCCTGGGTTCGCACTGCCAACCAGCAGAGTGGACCATTCAGCAACCTTTCCGAACAGATCGGGCAAGTGTTCTCAATGCCACTGTCATCAGAACGTTTTCCGCAGTCACCAGCTCCACGGAGAAGCTTTTTGAATGAATACGTTGAACTTGCGATTTTATCTGTGCTCTGCGTTCTGGGAGGCACACAGCACATGGTGACACACACTTGGGATGACATAAGAAGGGTATCTTTTCATGGCAATCTGAACGTTTAGGAAATCTGCCGCCGAGGCCAAAACATTACCTTCCTCGGGCAGCTGCGGCCGGCAGAAAGGAGGAAAGGGGGTGCACCCTAGAAATCACACGCGTACAGGACTTCACCCACACTAAACCATGAAATCCATGTAGTGACGCTGAGGTGGGAACCATCACCCGCCTCTTCATCTTCCTCGTTATCACTGCTGCCATCCTGGACTTACAGCTAAGACGGTGCAGTTAGAGACGACGAGCGACTTCCCGAGAGCCGTACTGAGCCGCGGGCCCCTCCCTACATGTGCCACTGTACAAACACCCCTGGTTTGAAGAAGGCAGACTTGGCATTTGAACCCGCTTCTGCCAATTATCTCTCACAACATCAGTTTTTTTCTGAAAACCAAGGGGGCTGAGTGAGATAATAAATGTACAAGACACAGAACTAGGTCTGATCCAAACGAGATGCCCAGAGAAATATGCTTTCTGCTTAGGTTTACTCTCGCCGGCTGTCTATTCTCTTCTAGCTGACAGAAGAATCAGGAAAGAAATAAGAACTGACAGCACACGATAGTATCACTGCCAACTCTAGAAGTCTGGAGGACCATTCTTCCTCTTTAAAACACTCAAGGAAAGAAAGAAAAGAGACTGTATAAACACTCTGATTTTCCTGTCTCTTACTGGACTTCTGAACCTCACCACTACAATCAAGTCTGCCAGCCAGTGTAGTCTGCAACTGGTTTCTGATCTCGGATCCAGTACAAACACAGGAACCAAACCATATTTCCAGCCAATCAATCCAGGTCCTCTGAAAAGGAAAAGCATTTTCCTGGACGGGCAGATGAACCTGAATTAGAAGACAATGCTTTACATTCACAGGTGGGCCAAGGAATTCACAAGTCACAAGACAGGGGCAAAAGTGCCTACCCCCAGGATAACCTTGACCTGTTCCTCAAGGCAGGAAAGAAACGACATAGTACAAGTCTTTTAAAGAGTCATCTTCAGGTGCCTTTCATAAAGGGCTGAGTACCTACAGACACCCTTAAATGGAAACATCAGGTCTCAAGGAACATAATTCATCATATCCATTTTTATCTGCAAAAAGCCTTTTCTGGAGGTCTGCCATAAAATCAACATATTCACGTCACTCGGGATCTATTAATCTGACAAAGTATCAGCAATACAGAATGATTTGGGGGAGATATTTGGCAGAGAGCATAAATATCTCCAGACTAACGTGTGGGTTGGGGTGAAGGGGGAGATTCTCTTGGAATCTTTATTAGCTCAAATATCTGGCACATATAGAATTTTCCAACTTGGCCATCGACAGAGAAACAAAATTAGTAGGACCTTTAGTACTACAAGGACAGGCTGCTTAGCTTCTTTTTTTATTTTGTAAAACCAAAATGTTACATAATGATTGCAGTAAAATCAGAAGGTACAAATCTCGAAGAAAGAAAACAAAATAACCCGTAATTCCATTAACCTACAGATGACAACAATTAACATTTTGGTGTATATCCTTCCACACACTTTTATACGCATAAACTTCAAGATTTTGTTGTTATTTCGTTTTACAAAAAATGGAATCATAATCTATGTACTCTAGTTTAATACAAGTTGCCCAAGATCATTATAGAAAACAGAAAATTCAAATCAACAAAAAGTTTGAAATCATCTGGTTCTCCAATACTTGGTATCCAGCTCCCAACAGCTCTGATGCACTTTATACACTGAATAGACATTGTCATCAATGTCATTATCGTATAGGAGATATGCTGCAACCTGATTTCCTCGTCAGCCCTGCACATTTTTCATTTCAAAAAAACATGGCCAAGTATCACGACTGTTGATGGTCTCCTAGTCTATCCTTGGACATTCTTTGTATTTCTGCTGAAGACATTTCTGAGTCAGAAGGCATGCAATTTACCCTCCCACATTTCTTCACGGCGTAGCCAGTGTTGGACTTTATTGTTCATTTCTATCACTGTCAGTTTCATAAAAGGAAAAGGCTATGTTTAGCGTTTGTTAAATCAAATTCGCCCTGAAGGATGTCTGTGTTCTTACGTTTAACAAATACTTTCACTGCCCCTACTGTGTGCCAAGCACTATAGAAGCACTTAGTAACTACTCACGAACGTATTTTCTTAACAACCATGGCAGAGGGGTGCTATTTTTATCGATCCCTTTTAACAGACAGGGAAACTGAGGCATGAAGAGATGAGTTAACTTAGCCAGGAGCAAGGAGCCTGGAATTCAGACCAGGTCAATGAACTCTGTCATCACTTCCAGATTTTTTAACTGAGTCGTGCTCCCGTGCCCATCCCAGCAGGCAAGGTCTCCTCCCAAATCCGCTTCTCACTCCCAGCAAAGTGCCTTCCAATTGCTCCCCGGGAGAGTTCCCATATATAACAGCAATGTCCCATGGCTGCAAGGGAGCCTTGGAAAATAAATAAGGGGCAAAAAGGATTAGGATTACTGTGACTGGTTTACAACACAGTGAATTGTCCCCTGGGACTAGGCTTAATGCCACTTGCAGGGAAATTCAAGATTCTGTTTGCCAACGGGAGTGGGAGTGGTAATGACAGCTGTTGAGTAACCACCTAAAGGTGTTATCCCCCATCGCATGCTTAGTGTCAGGAGCTGGGGGTGGTCTCCAACCTGGAGAGTGGAGCCAACCCTAAATAGGCATCTCTATTAGAAGACATGGAGTTTCCCAGGTCGAGAGAAAGAGATCAGAGCTCTGGTTCCAGTTACAGGATTCATGAATATGGAACCTGCCTTTCAGTATAAGCCAGTCCCCCTCTTCACGAGTCAATGTCCCCAAAGAAGGAATGGAACTACAACAGTGTGTGGGGAGCTCAGGAGGGGGCACGACGTGAGATGAAGGGCTACAATCGCACGCAGTACAAGTATCACAAATCGGCCACCAAACCCACTGTAACAGTCACATAGCCTAAGTGGTAGGCAAGGCTAAGATACAGTCAGGAGTCAGAATCTATGTAGACAGCTCAAAGGTGACAGTCAAAAAGCCTAAACTTGGCTGAAAGGAAGAGGAGGAGACATGTGTTAAGTTCAGAAATCTAAACCAGCCAGGGTTAGTTTCCATGTGCCAGGCACAGGTCAAGGTTTCAGATCGTTACTGGACAGGAAGATGGAAGGGGAAGAGAATTCAGAATGGGGGCAGCATCTCAAGTCCAAGAACAGGTGCATGTGCACAGTCACACAGAACAGGAGCTGCGCGCCTCCAGCCCTACACTGCCGATAGCCGAAGGGCTAGCCAGGGTGGGCGCCTGTCCAGAGCATGTCGGGCTCCGAGGACAGCCTGCTCGCTAGCGAAGCTTCCCAGTTCACGCTCCCCGGCCAGTGCACACAGTTCCTCGCTGAGGCTTCTGTGGGTTAAAAAGCTGGGTGATTTATTCCGATGACTCAGCATTTTCAAAGCTTCGAGCTGGAAATCACTCCAGTGCTCTTTCCATTTGCACACTGGCCAGCTCAGTCTTATATAAAACCTAATCACACTAGCTTGTTGTGTTATGCAAGTTGCAGTTCAATGTTCAAAGCCCCCACGAGTTTTCTTTGACCTTAACTGGCATGGAATTAGAGCTGAACAGATGAACTGAGGTGCCTCTTTCTGCAGTCATGGCTTATTAAAGCTGTGGCAGGACCTCTCACATAAATGCACATCACAGACACACACATGTATACACAGACACCCATGTACACACACACCATGCCCAGACACGTGTGCTCACGCACACGCACACACACATCTGCACACACAGGCACACATGCACATACACTTGCTAATTTAAGCCAGCAGGGAAGCTTTACTTCTGAGTATTACCCACCCTTCCATACTTCACTTGTAATCTTTAAAGGACCAGAATATGTTTCTTATTGGAAAATGTAAAAAATAAATCCATAGAAATGTCCCCTATGATTGAAAACAGAAGCTAGCCATTAAGACATTCTCATTGGAAAAAAAAAAAAAAATAACTAATGGAAAGTCAAATGAAATGGAACACCACCAATGCATTTTATCAACTGCATGTCAAGAAACCACACCCAACACATTTTATCAAAGGAATGACAGACATGCTGGACTGTTAATTACCTACAGGTTTCTCTTCTAAATTTATACCCCTCGTGGGACAAAGGCGGAACAACGAATACGCTGGCTATAGTGAGAGTGCTGGGGAGGAAGGCAGGTTAGCCAGGGACTCGGAAGCCCGTGCACCCCAGTTCTTCATCTCTAAATTGGGGTAAGTCAGCTAAGCCCACCAACAGCATGGCTGCGTGGAGTGGGGTTGGTATCTTACTGGCGTGGTTATGTGCCTACAATCAAAGCAACCTGGTATCAGCCCTAAACTTGGCTTATTTGTGTTGCGTTGTTGCCCGTTTATAAAAAGATCAGGGGGGAGACAAGGCATGAAAACCCAGGTTAATCTCATGGTAACTCCGCACAGCTTCGTTTTGCTTTATTCTCTCGCTACTA